>ML300216.1:0-45731 GCA_005239495.1 Nicotiana undulata
ATCAGCTATGTATGATTCTACTTTCTGCCTTACATACCAGTACATTTTATTCGTACTGATGTCTCGTTGCCTGGGGACACTACATTTTTGTTTCGTGCGTGCAGGTCTAGGTGGGGACTCTGATCGACCCCTCCGCTAGGATTTCGGGGTTCAGCTATGAGTTATTAAGCTCCACCTCTTCCTGGAGCTTTCATAGGATGGTTACTTTTATAGTAAAATTTGGGTGTAGTCAGGGCCTTGTCCCGACAGCGCTTATGACACTCTTAGAGGATATTGTGGACACATATTCTGGGTTTCTTTTTGCAGTTTTCAGTCTCCAGCCCATAGGCTTGGCATGTATATATATGTGTGTAGGCATGTATGTCTTCAGTCGCAGCCTCGTCGGCCAGCTAGTACTTTATTATTTTGGCTTGTCTACTTTTTTTTTTTATGGCGTATTATTATTCAGGTCATGACCTTAACGGTCCAGGCTTAGTATTTCAGATGTTGTGCTGCTCGATCTGTTGGGCCCCCAGTTTAGTTAGCTAGTATGTTAAGTGGCTAACTCGATCGAATACAATATCGAGTGCCAATCATGCCTCCCCTAGTTTGGGGCGTGACATGTCGCCTCCCCGTTGACTAAGTTGACGCAGAAAGCAGTTAAGTTTCAGTGGTCCGATGCTTGTGAAAAGAGTTTTTAGGAATTGAAGTCGAGATTGACTTCGGCACCAGTGTTGACCTTGCCAGAAGGTTTGGAGGGATTCGTGGTTTATTATGATGCTTCGAGAGTTGGTTTAGGGTGTGCGTTGATGCAATATGATAAGGTTATAACATATGTTTCAAGACAGCTCAAGAATCACGAGAAGAATTATCTGACGCATGACTTGGAGCTCGCGGCGGTTGTGTTTGCATTGAAACTTTGGCGGAATTATCTTTATTGGGTCCATGTAGACGTGTTCACAGACCACAAGAGTCTTCAATACCTATTCAAGTAGAAGGAGTTGAATTTAAGGCAGCGAAGGTGGTTAGAATTGCTCAAGGATTACGATATGAATATTTTGTACCATCCAGGAAAGGCGAATGTGGTAGCCGACGCTCTTAGTCAGAAATCCATGGGAAGCTTGGCACATTTAGAAGCCGGTCAGAGGCCTTTGGCTCGAGAGGTTCATCAGTTGGCCAATCTTGGGGTCTGTCTTTCGACCTCAGGTGAGGGTAATGTCGTGGTGCATAATGGAGAGGAATCTTTGCTTGTAACGGAAGTCAAGGAAAAACAATCCATAGATCCAGCATTGATACAATTGAGGGAAGCAATTTTGAATCACAAAACTTCAGCATTTTCACTCAGCAATGATGACGGTGTCTTGTGGAGTCAAGGGAGATTGTGTGTTCCAGATGTGGATGATCTCCGGGAAAGAGTGATGTTAGAGGCTCATAATTCCAGGTATTCTGTTCACCCAGCTTCTACAAAAATGTATCACGATCTCAAGGAGATTTATTGGTGGGGTAATATGAAAAGGGGTGTGGCGTACTTTGTGTCTAGATGTCCAAATTGTCAGCAGGTGAAGGCCAAGCATCAAACGCTCGGTGGGTTGACTCAGCTTATGGAAATACCGATGTGGAAATGGGAGATGATAAATATGGACTTCATGGTAGGGTTACCTCGCACTCAGCGCAAGCTCGACTCAATTTGGATAATAGTGGATCGACTCACGAAATCAGCTCACTTCTTGCTAGTTAAGTCCACCGATACTGAAGAACAGTACGCTCAGTTGTATATCAAGGAAATAGTCAGACTTCATGGCACTCCAGTTTCTATTATCTCGGATCGAGGGGCCCAGTTCACAGCTAACTTTTGGAGGAAATTTCAGCAAGGTTTGGGTACTCAGGTAAATCTCAGCACAGCTTTCCACCCACAGACGGACGGTCAAGCGGAGCGGACTATTCAGACGCTTGAGGATATGTTATGGGCTTGTGTATTGGACTTCAAGGGTAGCTGGGATGATCACTTGCCACTTTTAGAATTTGCTAACAATAACATCTTTCATGCTAGTATTCAGATGGCCCCATTTGAGGCATTGTAAGGAAGGAGATGTAGGTCTCCAATCGGATGGTTTGAGGTTGGTGAGGCAGAATTGTTAGGACCAGATCTTGTGCACCAAGCCATGAAAAAGTTAGAGTCATTCAGGAGAGGATGAAAACTGCTCAGAGTCGTCAGAAATCCTATGCGGATGTTCGTCGTAGGGATTTAGAGTTTCAAGTAGATGATTGGGTATTCTTGAAGGTATATCCCATTAAGGGATTCATGCGGTTTGGAAGGAAAGGGAAATTGAGCCCAAGGTATGTCAGGCCATATCGGATCGCTCAGAGGATAGGGCAAGTCGCGTATAGGCTGGAATTCCCCTCTGAAATGTCATTAGTGTACCCGGTATTCCATGTGTCTATGTTGAAGAAGGTAATTGGAGATCCATCCGCCATCGTGCCAGTTGAGACCATTGAGATTAATGAAGAATTGTCCTATGAAGAGGTTCTTGTTGCTATTCTTGATAGGCAAGTACGTAGATTGAGAAATAAAGAAATTGCTTCTGTTAAAGTGTTATGGCGAAGTTAGCAAGTCGAAGGAGCCACGTGGGAAGCGCAAAATGAAATGAAAGAAAAATATCCCCATTTGTTTAAGCAAATCTAGTAGTGATCGTGAGAACTTCCATCTCTAAGTGAATACACCTTTGTGTTTAATTTTGTGCAAGAACACTTCACTCTCTTTATTTCCTTATTATTGTAACATCTCAAGTTGTGCCATATTTGGGTATGTTGTGATTATTTGGGAAATATTTAGCTCTTTGAAATAAGCTAAATTTATGTGCAATTCATGTGATAGTTAGATGATATGCAAGTGGTGGTGTTAACTGAATTAGGTATAAGCAGGTTGAAGTAATTGAATTGTATATGATTTGATGGGATAACTGAATTATGTGCAAACTGATGGAGTAAGTGAAATTACGTGAAACCTGTGTGATGGTTAAATGATTAATAGAAGTGTATCTTGGTAATGATTTATTGAAGTATATATATGGCATGTGGAAGCGATCGAATATATGCAAGATGTTGAGGTAACAAGGTTATATACAAGTTGTTAGAGTAACTGCCTTATGTAGCATTTAATTTGTCAAGAACATGTGTTTAGGGGGCTATCTGACAGGTAGATAGGCCGAATTACAGAGGAAACTCTGGCAAAATATTCAGAAAATATCGAAGTTAGTGAAAATTTGGGTGTTGGCATATTGTGTTTTCAAAACCAAATGACTTTCCGATCCTCATTTGACGACGAATGATTTAAAGTGGGAGAGGATCTAAAGACCCGTAAAATTTCATGTCTAAAATAATGCCCGAATAGGTCCTCGTGTTGAACAACTGTAGAAATTCTTAAAATGGACCTATTTTGAATTAAAAGTACCCCGGAATTTGAAAGATAAAATTTTCCAGGAAATTGCGCGTTATGCGACGCACTATGCGATCGCATAACAGGTATGCGGACCGCATAGTGGTCACATACCTGAGCAGAATGTTTCTAGTTTTAGCCTATTTTGAGGGCCATTATGCGACAGGAATGCGGACCGCATAGCAAGAATGCGATCGCATTCCTGACCGCATTCCGTGTCGGGGCTCCTAATTTCTAATTTTAAAACACGACCCCCTGTTCAATAAAATACCCCTCCCCGTCATTTTTAACCATTTTCTGACTAAGAATAGAGAGAGAAAAGGAGAGTTCTTGAGAGAGAGGGCCCGGAAATTTTCGAGTTATTGCCTTCTTCTTCATTCTAACATCTTTCTATCAAAGCCCAAAAGAAAACGTAGGCTAGGAAAGAGCTAGAACAGTCCCGAAAGCCCTAATGATTACCAAAACAAATTGAGAATTTCTAATCATATTTTTCTTCTTTCTAATTCATTCACTTCAAGAGGTAAGTCCCCACCCCATTTTCCTTAAATTTCCAGATTTTGGTTAATAAGTAGAACTTCCCTAGTTCTTGAAGATAAAAGTTGAAAACCTTGCATGCATGCTCATTTATTGTCATAATCTAGTAAAGGGAAGTAGGTTAGAGTAAATATTCACAAAGAAAGGGTTGGTAATCTAAGGGGTCACATAACATTCGATAGAATGCCTAAGCAAGTTCGAATTGTGTTCGTAATTCCCAATTCTAAGATGAATGTGTTACATTATGAATTAGATTGACATGCTTGACGCTCCGGTGATTTGTGATAGAAATTAAAAGGGGAAAATTTGACACAAGGTATGTATGGCTAACTTTAGCCTTTGTAGAATACTCTTGTTGATGTTCGAGCATACTGTATGTGTACTTTTTTTGAGAATATGTAAATTGATTGTTCAAATGTGTTGAGATGTAAGATTCTATTCTCTGATTGTCCTAGTTGATTGCCATACCACCGTGCTATATGAGATTGTAAAAATGGTGATCCTTTGTGCTTACTCTATCATGTGCAAAGTTCGTTAACTGTTGAATACCTCGGTATGAAAGGGAGTACTACCAAACGAAAGGAATGATAACGAATCCAATTGTTGAATGTGTCTAAGTGCTAAATTTTGTGTAGTAAATAATGGAAAGGAAACGTAGATAAACTAATTAAGCTATATGTTGATGGCATACCGTATATGACTCACTGTTTGATAAAGATTTATGTGGCTTGATTTCATATGGCTATTTGGTTGTTACGAATGAATATCTTTGATGATGAGAATCTTTGTGATAGAAATGTTGGATGATTGTTACTGTCAAATACATTGTTCAATGTATCAAAGTGCTAAAGGTTGTGCAGCAAATGATGAAAGTAAATATGGACTGATTTTATTGAGTTAAATGATTGTGGCAACACTATATATGAATTACTGATTGGTAATGATCATTGTGCCTTGATTTCACATAGTTGTTGGTTGATATGAACTTATGTTCTTCATGATGAACATCCTTGTGATTTAATTGGTGGATATGAAATTTGATTGTCTGGTGGGATCAGGTTGCACGCTGCAACACGGAGTAATAAAGGTGGACGAGGTAATAAGGGTGAGAGAAGGTGATAACGGTGGCCGAGGTAATAAGGGTAGCCGAGGTAATAAAGATGGAATGTGATCACATTGAAATGAAAATCTGTGAAACTCTTTAATATGGTGGTGTTGAAAAAGGGGAATCTGTGAAACTCTTGATTTTGGTTGTTTCTGGTTCTGTGCAATACTTGTTGGTTCCATTAACTGTCTCTTATTTGTGTATTGCTTGATTGTACTTAGGGTAAAGTTTGTTTATACATACTAGTACTATTCCACAGTACTAACGTCCCTTTTGCCGGGGGCACTACATCTTTTATATGGATGTAGGTGGTTCCATAGCAGGTAGCTCAGCCCGCCATTAGTGGTTCCTTCTCTTCATCCCTTCAACAGTTGTGGTGAGCCCCTCTTCTCCTCGGAGTCGTGTGTGGATTATACCACCCTCTTTTGCTTATGTTGTAAAAGGTATAGTCGGGGCCTTGTTGCCGGTAGGTTATGTAAAATCCCTAGTATTCATAGAGGCTCCGTAGACATGATGTGGGTGTATAGTATATATGTATTTTTGGGTAGTAACTGTACGTACTCGGAACTGTGGATCATGTTTGTAAGTTATGAATGTACTATGTATGTTTGGATATCAATCGTTGAAATGCTAAAAAAGGAAAAATGGAATTATGTTGTAAAATGTACTTTGAATCTAAATTCGGCTAACTCCCATGAAATAATGTATGTTATGAACACGGGGTAATACATTGGGTAGGAAAGGCAATCCAGGTCCTCTTGACTGGGTTCATCTGGTTAGGCGCCAGTCACGTCCCTCAATTTTGGGGCGTGACAGTGAGTGAGCCGGACTTTCATAAATTCCGGGAAGGGTGGAAGGAGAGGAAATTGATGCCGGAGCGCAGGTTCATCATAAATACTCTATTTCCACTAAACCTCAATGTGAAACGACAATTCAGGGAGAGAAAGGGTTGGGATTACTTCTGTTGCTACTTTCCGGATGCCAATGAACATCTTGTCAAGGAGTTTTACACAAATTTGGCCTATCTGAAGAAGGAATCCAAGGCAACCATGGTGAGGAATCTCATTGTACCTTCTGATGGGGTAGCATTGAATGCATATTTGAAGTTTGATGATGAAGATGAGACACTGTACCTAGAGAAGTTGGATGCGGGTGATGAGGCCTGTCATTGGCTAGCGGAGCACTTGGCCATCCCAGGTGAAACCCCTGACTGGTTGCAAGCAGGGAAGACAATTTTGAGGAAAACGTTAAATTTTTAGGCCAAAAGTTGGGAGACATTTGTGTGTAGCAGGCTAGACCCCACCTTCCATGAAAACTCTATTCCTCTCCGGCTGGCTGTGTTGATTGCTTCTATAATGGCTGGGTATCCGATTAATGTCGGGAATGTCATGTCCACCGTTATCAATCGGGTGGTAAATAAAGGTGATAGAGCTTACCCCTTCCCAAACCACCTGACCATGTACTTTGAGGACCAAGGAGCAGAATAGAGGAATTTTGACGCGAAGGTGAAGCCCAAAGCTCCGTTCTCTTGGTACGATGTTCAGAGCGATGATAACCCAAAGAGCAAGAAGTTCAAGGGTAAGTCCATTGCTTCCACTGGCCAGTCTGAAGAGCTAGTGGTTGTAGTGGAACCTTCTCAGCCCGAGTCAGCCATCCCAGAGAGTGCTCCAGGACCTTCCACTTCAGCTGACCCAGGCAATCCTGCATCTCGGGTATATCCTCTGACTGCCCACAAACTAAGCTAGTCACTTTCCAGTATCAACAACTAGATGCAGGCATCTACTTCTAAGTTGTTTGTACTTTCTACGTCTATGGCAGCCCAGGCTACTCCCCCTCCACCACAAGTACCCTAGTCAGTTGAGGATTCTCTCAAGGAACTTCTGGCCAACCAGAAGAAAATCCTTGACAACCAGAAGATGATTTCGGATGTTGTTGACTCCCACGGGAAGGCATTAAAGGAGCTTGCAAAGGAGACAAAGAGGCTAAAGAAGACTCGTGCATCAAAGGAGTCAGTGAAGGAGATGAGGAAGGAGGTTGATAAGCTAAAAGAGGATCACCTGCCATTGGACCTGTTGCTTCAGAACCCTGCTGCCCAGCCTGAGCGAGAGCTAGAGGTTGAGAGGCCAGCCAAGAGAAGGAAAGTGATGCCACGTACAGAGGGCTTAGTGATAGAGTTAGAAGACCCACCAGCACAGGCCCAGACTACAGAGAAGGTGCAAGTCCAGGTCCAGGTCCAGCCGGAGGCACAGGGCTCTAGGGACCAGTCACAGGTTACCCCACAAACCCCGGGACCCACACTGAGGATCCCACATAGGCAGAGGGCCAATAGGGAATTTCTCTTTACTCTCTTTCTCCTTACACTTTGTGCTTATTTTGCTAAGTTAGCATCGAGGACAATGCTAGCTTTCAGTTGGGGGAGTGGCCCTATTTTGATTGATTTGGATGGATGATTGTATAATTCAGATAATATTTTCTTTTTATTATACTTTCTTTTGATTTTGGTATGTAAGTAACTTTACTATTTCAGTACTTTTAGTATTTTGCCCTTTTTGGTATGTACATAAAGTTACTTTCTAATGTATATATTCATCCCCCTTATGTATATCCGACTAAATCCCCTCATGTACATATTCATTCTATCTTACGCATTTTACTTTCCGCATTTTTCCTTTTTATAACTTCTTATTTTTCTTTCATAGCTTCTTGTTTTAATTTTTCGCGTGCAATAAACCTTTGGTTTTCTTAATGCCACGGTTCTTTCCAAAGGTAGAATTTGTGTGAACCGGGTGGCTCTTCCTGAGGATGGATGGTGTGAAAACCTTCTTAAGGGTTTGAGTCTGTTTTTTTTTTTTTTTTTTTTTTGTTTTTTTTTTAAGCTTGATTTCAAGAGAGTACCTTCCTAGTTTCCATTTTGACACTACACCCCCAACTTAGGCTTTTTGCCTCATTCTTAATGTTCAAGGAGGGATGGGTTCAAAAGAGGAATTATTTTTCAAGAAGGAAAGGCTAGTATTGAGGTTACCAAAGAAAAGGTTCAAGGTTCAAATGGGGTAACTAATGATAACATGTAAACAGTGGTGGCTTGAAAGGCTAACGGGTTTTTGATAACACAAAGAATGCCTAAGGTCATTTCTCCAACCAAACATAACTATCATTAGCATTGAAAAACCAACCGGGCAAGTTCTAGATGATGGAAGCAAACACAAGAATTATTTNTTGAGACTCTTGTGTTGGCCGATAATCATCAAGTGGTTTTTCGGGACCATTGTGTTGTTCAAAGCATAACTAAGGTCGTTGTGGGCCCCCGACTCTGCTTCTTTAGCGATCCCATAGCTTGAGTGGTGAGAGTTTGAATTGCAAGACCAAGTCCCGTTCCATTAGTCTAGAACTTGCCCTGAATGTTTGTCTAGGCGAAAGCATAAGTGAAGTTTGTCTTAAGAGGTGATTATAGGCTCTCCTTGACCCGAATAGTGACATGAACATCTTCATAGCCTCCCAATGACAATTTCCCTAGTCAACCCTTTTGAGCATTAGACCTTATTATTTCAAAAAGCCATGATACAAGCCTGTACCAATTTTAACCCTCTCTTGGCACCCCTTCTTCCCTTAGCACAAAGAAAAAACGTAAGTTTGGGGGAGAGACGAGGAATTCAACAAAGTGAAAAAGAAGGTACAAGAAGGAAGAAAAGGAAAGGCAATGAAAAAGAAAGAAAACAAAAATCAAAAAGCCAAAAAAAAAATGAGCAAGTTAGAAGAAATAAAAGGGAATCAATGAAAAGAAAAAAGATTAAAGGTGTGGAATGCTTGGAAAGGATAAAAATGATTGAAATGAACAAAAAGGAGTGACAATGTGTCTCTCTAACCCCTCAGAAAGAACTAAATGGCTCAAGAAGTCAAGAGAATGTGAAATAAATGAAGTGCTTAAGGGAAGATAGAACTCACTTTGACCAAATATTTCCTACCTTTAACCAAAAGCCTTCATCATTTACCCACAAAAGTCCTATATGATCTTGAGTTGAATGAAGCTTACATTAGTGGTGACTCACATAAAGGGCAAGCCTATGGTACTTTGAGCCCGACTTGAGTCTTTTCTTTGAGAGAGATGAGTGAACTCCCATTATCCTTGTTATGAGTATTACAATCTTAAAGTGAGGTTTTCTTAGGGAGAGTTGAGGAGTATGAATTTGGGTTCCACAATGACCAAAGTGATAGTAAGAGTTTCGTTGATGAGTCGAGTCAAATCTTGATGCTCTTGTGTCGCACTTAAATCCATGGTTTTAAAAGGGTCAAATGTTGTTAATGATTCATTTGCATTGAGGGCAATTGTTGGCCCCAATTGATGCTAGAAGAGGTTACCTTAGAACAGCCGAATTTTCTTGGAATTACTCAAAAAGGGGTGGGGCTTATTTTGTTTGCTCGAGGAAAAGAAAAAGCTTAAGTTTGGGGGAGTTTATAACTAGGGATTTTACCTTGTTTTACGCTCTATCTTGCTTGAGTTTTGGATGCAATTGTACACAAAATAGTCCCTAAGGCTTACGTGTTGTGCTTGTTACAGGTTTGAGCCAAAAAGGATGACAAATAGTCAAAACTCTACTCAAAAAGGAGTAAAACTTGCACAAGTACCAAGAACAACCAAAAGTCAAAGTCAAAGTGACCACCGCGGACCGCGGTCCACTTTATGTCGTCCGCGGTGGTGAGGTTCAGAGGGCTCGTTTCCAAGGCAAAGTCCACCACGGTGAGAATATTCAGAGAGCCAAGTTTGAAATCCAAGAGCACCGCGGACCGCAGTCCATTTTACGCGGTCCGCGGTCATGATGTTCAGAGACCCAGGCAATGAAAGCTCAGAAGACTTCCGCGGACCGCAGTTCTTTCTTCGCGGTCCGCGATGCTGCCGCCGCGACCATGGTTCATTTTATGCGGAACGCGGTGGCCAAGTTCAGAGATCAATTTTGTGAGACCAAAAATCCTAACCGCGGTCGCGGTCCATTTTACGCGGTCCGCGGTGACCCCGCATGGGCATTTTTGTCCGAAATTTTTGGCTGAGTATAAACAGCTTCTTTTGTAAATTATTTAGGTTAATCTTTGTATCAGATATTGTGGGCAGCTCGCGAATAGTTTCTTTTCATCTTTTTGAGCAATTTTAGCTAGATTTCAACATTGAATATTCCTATTTTATTTTATAATTCAATCATATGGGTTTTGCTTCATCTATTTCTGTGATTTCTTCATTGATTATGAGTAGCTAAACCCATTAGCTAGGGTTGTGGCTCAACCCTAGTTTGGGTCATTAATGGGTTCTCTAAATTAGGGCTTAGATGTTTATGGGTGATGGATATTTGGGTTGATTTATGGTTTTATTGTTAAGATTAGTGGTTGCAAACACTAATTGGTGTTCAATTGACTTGGGATCTTCTTGAGAAAGAGGACTTGAGTCTAGAAAATCAACCCAACAAGGAATTGGGATGAAATCATGAGAATTGATAGCCCCAATTAACGGGTTAAACTTCAAGAGAGTAAAACCCTACTTGAGCTCATATTGCTTGTGCAAATTTGACACCCAATTGACCTTGAGAAAGGCAATTAGGCTTAGCCACTCAAACTACAGAGAGGTATAGAGTGGGTAACCTTGGAGCATTGGCTATAGCATAATTCCCCGAATAACATATTTGCCTTAGGTATTAGAATCCGTTAATTACTCGCCTAGGTAAACGTCATAACCCTAGTGTCTTTATCCAATTAGAAAACAACCAAAAAAGATAATAGTAGTTCAATTGCAATTGTTATTAGTATAAATCATAGTTATAGTACAAAACCAACAACTATAAAAAGTGTAATTAAGAGCACAAACCACTGCTAGATCACCTAGAAACTCGACTCCAAATCATAATTCTCTGAGGATTTGATCCCGACCTTTCGGATAAAAGCTGCATCGACCCTCATCTTCCTACTTTAATAGTAGTGTGGGTGAGGCCGCTATCAATACCCTTACATCTTTAACTGTTGCGTTGGCCATAAGCTCTACTAGCTCATTCCTAGCCAGTTTGCCCTCAAGGTGAATGACCATGTCCTTCCACCCTTGCACATCTAAGGTATCTAGCAAGAAAATCATCCCTGACTTCTCAAGGTCTCTAAACAGCTTCCCTTTCAAAATAGTACGCTTCCCAAACATTTTGAGTTTGTCAGTCTCCTCACCAGATACTTCCACTTCCTCTCCACTCCATTCAGTATCATCAACAATCTTTACTTTCTTTGACTCGGACATGGTCCTCTTTGCAACTATTGAGGGTGTGGCAGACACCGACGCTGACTTCTTGGAAGAAGCTTTGGCTTTCTTGGGCTTTGGTGTCTCAACCTCAACTTGTGCTGGTTGTTCCTCCTGATGGACCAGGTCCATCTCATCATCATCGACATGAACTGCCTCGACAGGCTCCCCAACTTTTGCCTTACCCTTGGTAGCTTTCTTCTTCTTGCTCTCTCTCAGAGCTTTCTCCATTTCTTCTTCACTTTGCCTAACACTGCTTCTAGTAGCACGACTCTCAGAGGCAGGAGCATCAGTAGTTGAAGAGGCCTTTCTCTTCTTGGATGGGACTGGAGTATCAGCTTTCTTGGGTTTGGGAGTTCTTTTCTTCTTGGGTTTGTAAGATTCCCCCAACGTTTTCATCAAATCAGCCAGAGTTTCTTCAATGGATGAACCAGGTTCATCATGTGCATGTTGCAGACTTTCCAGTCCTGTTGCTGCTTCCCCAGAGTTTCTTCCCCCTAAGTCCTTGACTCCTTCCTCAACAACCACAGGAGCGGGGCCACAAATTTCCAGAGTGGCGCTTTCCTTCCCAGTTCCCCTTTCAGAACTCCCTTCTCCCTCTCTCTCAATTTCTTTATTTTTCCTTCTCATATCTGGTACTTCTACATCCACTACAGAACCAATCAAAACAAACCTGTTTTCAGCTATTTCAGGTTCAGCCCTAACTTCAGGATTTGCCTTCTCATAACCAAATGAACCAGTTACTTCTTCCTCATTTGCAGATTTGAAGGACTCGCTTGAAGTTTCAGAATCTTGGTCCTGACTAGCTTAAAGTTTTTCATTTAATTTCCTGGCAAGAGGACCTGATGCAACCGTTTTTCTGGCTAACATTTTCACTCTGGGGGCTGGAGTGGGGCTTGGTGTAACGGTTGGAACTGAATGGGGTGAAGGAGTGGGTTCAAGAATGGGGTCTAGATTTGGAGTGTTTTGAGGGGTTGAAGACTTGGTTGGAGATTGTGAGTTGTGTATCGATGAAGAATTAGAGCCAGTGTCTTCAAGGACACCGTAATCAGGGGTGGTTGATGAAGATGAAGCAGGGGGTGGTGTGGAAGACATTTTTGTGAGATTTGGAGAGAGAATAATATTGATCGTTGAGAGGGATGATGAACTTGGTTCGACGGTTATTCTTTTGAAGAAGAGAGGTGATGATGGCTTTCTAAAGGTGTGGATATTAAATGTACAACGGGCGTAATTCTTGGTCAAGTGGAAGTCTAATCGCTGCAGGAGTGTCAGAGGATTAGACGGTTATGACTCCCTAAATCTAGGCTAATAAAGATTTGATTGGACTCTTTGGAACGGGTTCAATTTGGGATAAGTACTGATAATTTTAAATGAACCAAATATAGATAGAGTCCTGCTCATGTGTGACTATAATTACTTCAATAAGTGTATAGTGATGAGAACGTACCTTGTCAGTCAGATGAACCAGCAACGATGAACCAGGTTCATCGTGTTAGAGTCTTTAATTTGCCTCTATTTACAAAGATAGAAAAACATCATTAGTAACCAGGGAATCATATTAGTAAATGGCAAAAGAGTATGGCATTAAAGTCATGATACTGAGCAATGATTAGTCTGGTTAGTTACCTATTTTAGTGTTTCTAGCCAAATAAAATTTTTTTTTTCATTTTTGTTTTTCAATTAGGTGATCTTAATCATCCCTAATTCTAGCATGTTTCTCTAAAAATGCTCCATACTCAGTGCTTTAGTAAAGATATTTGCAATTTGTTTGTCAGTAGCACAGAATTCGATTGAGATCATTCCTTTTTTATAGTTATCTCATAGTATGTGTCTGACATCTATGTGCTTAGTTCTCTTATGATGAACCGGGTTCTTCATCATACTAATTGCACTAGTGTTGTCACAGAAAATAGGAATGCACCTAACCTTTATACCAAAATCCATGAGTTGTTGCTTTATCCATAGCAACTGAGCACAACATGAGGCTGCAGCCACATATTCAGCCTCAGCAGTAGACAAGGCTACTGAGTTTTGTTTCTTTGTGGCCAAAGACACAAGGTAAGAGCCCAAAAAGTGAGCCATGCCTGAAGTACATTTCCTGTCAACCAGAAAACCTGCATAATCAGCATCAGCATATCCCATCATACTCATCTCAAACTCACTCCCCATAAGCTTGGAAAATTCCTTACTCAATTTTTCATAGGTTTCTCCAAATATGATATCATCCACATATATTTGCACAACTAGTAGATCCTTACCAATTTCCCTAAAGAACAAGGTGCTATCAATTGTACCTCGTTTGTAGTCATATTCTAGCAGGATTTAGATAGCCGCTCATACCATGCTCTTGGTGCTTGTTTGAGTCCATAAAAGGCCTTGTCAAGTTTATACACATGGTCAGGTGTCTCCTTGATTTCAAATCCTGGAAGTTGTTTGAAAAATACTTCTTCCTTTAGATAGCCATTGAGGAAAGTACTCTTTACATCCATCTGGTGGAGAGTGAATTCCATGTGAGCAGCAAATGTTATAAGAAGTCTGATTGCCTCCAGTCTTGCCACAGGAGAAAAGGTCTCATCATAGTCAATTCCTTCTTCTTGACTATATCCTTGGACAACCAGTCTGGCCTTGTTTCTTGTAACAGTTCCATCTTCATCGAGTTTGTTCCTGAAGACCCACTTTGTGCCAATCACTGATCTGTCTAGTGGTCTGGGTACCAAATGCCATACTTGACTTCTTTCAAATTGATTTAGCTCTTCTTGCATGGCATTTACCCAGTCAGCATCCTGTAAGGCTTCAGCGATGTTCTTTGGTTCGATCAAGGATAGAAAGGCATCAAACGCACACAGATTTTCAAAGAGGATCTTGTTTTGATTCCGGATGTCAAATCTGTTATGATGTTCTCAAGGGGGTGAGAGCGTTAATATTTGTGTGGTTTGAGCACCAATTGTTCACGGCTAGATGATCTCATGGTGTCTTGTTGTTGTGGAACAGGATCAGGGCCAAGATCCAAAGTGATTTGTTGTTGAGTTCCCCCTGTCATGTTGCTTGGGGTAGTTCGACCTGGTCCATCACCTGTTCCATCTTCCATATTTGCTTTAGTTTGTTCACTGCTTCTGACCAGTCCAAGCTCCTCATATTCTAGTTCCTGTCTCTCAGAAAGAGTGTTAGTTTCATCAAAAACAACATGCACACTCTCTTCTACGCACATAGTTCTTTTGTTATATACTTTATAAGCTTTGCTATGTGATGAATATCCCAAGAATACTCCCTCATCACTTCTGGGATCAAATTTACCTAGGGAATCTTTGCCATTGTTGTGCACGAAGCACTTGCATCCAAAAGCCCTAAGGTGGGATATGTTGGGCTTCCTCCCTTTAAGTAATTCATAAGGAGTTTTCTCTACCAGTGGTCTGGTCATGCATCTATTAATTATGTAACATGCAGTATTTATTGCTTCTACCCAGAAGCTGTGGGGTAGTTTGCTAGAAAGAAGCATGGTTCTAGCCATATCTTCAAGAGTCCTGTTCTTTCTTTCAACACCCTCATTTTGTTGTGGGGTTTTAGGGGCATAAAAGTTGTGATTTATGCCATGTTCATCACAGAATTCAGCAAACTTTGCATTCTCAAATTCAGTACCATGATCAAATCTTATTGATGCTAGTTGATTTCCTAACTGTTTTTGAGTTTTTCTAACAAATGAAGTAAACATATCAAATGCTTCATCTTTAGATGTCAGAAATAAGGTCCAAGTGAACCTTGAGTAGTCATCAGCTAGAACCATTACATATTTCTTACCACCTCTGCTCAGAGTTCTCATAGGACCACATAGGTCCATATGAACCAGTTCCAACGTCCTGGTGGTACTGACCATTTTCTTGCTTTTGAGTGAGGATCTTACCTGCTTCCCCCTTGCACATGCCTCACAAACTTTGTATTCCTTTAACTTAATGTTAGGAAGCCCTACCACTAAGTCCTTGGAGACTAATTTGTTAAGCTGATTTAGACTGGCATGACCAAGTCTTTTGTGCCAAAGGAGGGGATCACTGTCCAACACACTTAAGCAAGTGAGTTCATTTTCAGATAGTGTGGACAAGTCTATGACATAGATGTTATTCATTCTTTTTCCCTGCAAAACAATCTTGTCAGTAAGCAAGTTAATCACAAAACATTTTGTGGAAGTGAAAGCAATCAGGTTACCTCTGTCACACAATTGTGACACACTGGTCAGGCTATATTTCAAGCCATCTATAAAGTACACATTCTCAATGGAACGTGTGGCATTCTTACCTACGTTACCAACCCCAATAATGTTCACCTTTCTTTCAATTTCCAAAGGAGACATTTCCTCCTTTGAGGTTTTCAAGTGAAAGGAACTGTTTCTTGTTCCCAGTCATATGTTTTGAGCAGTCGATGTCTAGGTACAAATTTGGCTTCTTCCTCTCACTTGAACCTACAACAAGAAATCAGGGGTTAGTCTTAGGAACCCAAACCAGTTTGGGTCCTTTTCTATGAGAGAAAGGATGAATCATGCTTTTTCTGGCCCAATTTGGTAACCAGTTTTTCTTTCGTACAAAATTTTCATTTCTTCGACTGGCCTGCTCCTTTGCAGTATATTCAATTTTGTAGTGACCAGTCTTACCACAATGGGTGCAAATTTTATTCTCAGGAAGAGTGAGATACTTTCATTCGGGGTCCCATTTGGGAATTTTACTCCCAAAGTCAAGTCCTCTTCTGTTGCTACTCTGATTCTCTTGAAGCCATTTCAAGGCATCAGAGGATTTATTCCATTTGCAAGTTCGATCTAATTCATATTTGACTTTACCAAGTTCTTTTTTTAGTGCTCTTATATGTTCATCCTTGGTGTACATCTTTTCCTTTATTTTTCCCACATTTTCTTCTAACACGATATGAGAATGATCAACAGTCTTTTTACTAGTTCCTAGCTTTAACTTTAAATTTTCAGATTTTAGCTCTAGGATTTTAGTTTCAAGTGGATGAACCTAGTTCTTCAAGGCAATGTTTTCCTTTTCAGATTCACTTACTCTGATTTCCAGGTTCATGCATTTTGCTTTTAACATTACACACTCTTTAGAGAGTTGTTCTTTCTCTTTGTTTGTCTCTTCGGAATCATCCATAAAATCAAGTAGAAACTCAGAGAGTTTTTCTTTAGATAAGAACTTTATCTTGTTTTTGAGATGGGATATACTTACCTCTGGTTCTTCATATGATTCCTCATCAGATTCCCCAATTTCCATGAGCGCATGTTCTTCATTCTCACCATCTTCTGATTCTTCATTTGAGCTTTCCCCCCAAGCAGCAACCATAGCTTTTGTTGTGGTTTTCTTGGGATGGACCAGTTTCTTCTTCTTGTTCCTTCGTTCAGATCTCTCCCTTTTCCATTCTACTTTCCACTGAGGACAGTTCTTGATGTGGTGGTTAGTCTTTCCACATTTGTAGTATCCCTCGTTGGCTGGCCTTTCTGGAGCTTTAGCTTTGTTGTAGTTTCCATCCCTTGAGATGCCCTTTTTTTCTTTATGAGGAAGTTCTAAATTCCTTAGTGATCATGGCCATCTCATCTTCCTCCAGATCTGCTCCCTCAGTGATTCTCAGTTCTAGGCTCCTTTCCTTCTTTGGAGCATCCATTTTCATTGTTTGCCTTCTAAGTTCATAGGCAGTAAGGTTTCCAATTAGCTCGTCCAATCTAAGGGTTTCCATATTTTTGGATTCCTTGATAGCAGTGATTTTACTTTTCCAGGAAATTGGTAAGACCCTTGTCAGGATCTTCTCCACCCTGTCCTCTTCAAGAATGACTCTACCAAGAGACATGAGTTCATTTGTCAGAGTTGTGAACCTCGTGTACATATCTTGGATTGTCTCTCCTTATTTCATAGTGAAGTTTTCATACTGAGAGTATAGTAGAGTACCTCTTGATCTTTTCACTTGAGGTGTTCCTTCGTGGGCTACTTGCAAGGTATCCCAAATTTCTTTGGCAGTGGTGCAACTTTGAATCCTACTATACTCGTCTGGACCTAGTCCACAAACTAGCCACTTTTTGGCCTTAACATTTTTCTCCCATTTCTTCAGATCCTCGGCAATGCAGTCAGCTCTAGTTTTTGGCACATCTACTCCTTCAGCAGTCTTTTTCATGGTGGCTAAAGGACCATCAGTGACTATGTCCCAGAGTTCATAGTCTTCTCCAATCAAATGGTCCGTCATCCTGTTCTTCCACCAGGAGTAATACTGGCCATTAAAGAGTGGTGGCCTTGCAGTTGATTGACCCTCCCAGTTTCCAGGTGGTGCACTCATTTTGATCTTTTCCAAGGTGTTAGACATTTCAAGGATAACCTGCTCTGATACCAATTGATGTTTTATACATCAATACCACACAAGAGGGGGGTGATTTGTGTGGTGTCCAATTTTTCGAGTGCAGTCTCTATAGAAGAACATGGTTCTTCTTGGTGTTCCAACTTCAAAAGTTTGCAGAAAAGTAATTGCAGAAATAAAAGAACACAACAATTTTACGTGGAAAACACCTGGCTCAAAAGGTGAAAAAACCACGACCTACTTCCCAGTAGGATTTTCCCAATCTCTTCACTATGTCAATGATCCAAACAACATTTACAAAATAAACTCTTTTGTAAACCTAAGGATTAACTCTAACCCTTTGTGGCAAACTAGCCTCTAACTAATTGCGAAAAACTTCAAGTTAAATCTAACTTGAACACTGTGTACCTATTACAATTGCTTCTAGATAAAGCTGAAAGATACAATATGTAATCACCTACTACAAACAACTAGACTCAAAAGACAACAGATGGAACTGCTTGCAAAATTGCTTTGGTAATTTTTCTTTCAATTTTTGTTTCACTCCAGTGTTTGTGCGTTTAACCTTCTGTAGGAATGCTTCAACAGTGTATAGAATTCGTAGTTGAGATGTTGTTGTTTAGTTCTAATGCAACTCTTCCTTGGTGGAAGAGTTTGTATTTATCTCAACTTCCTTGATCTTGATTCTGTCCTACCTGAATTCGAATTCCATCTCTTTATCAATTTGCAACCTTTTCGCTTAGGAGATAACCTCTTAGTTCAGAGATGATGTTTATCTCCGGCGCATGGACTCTTCTCGTACCAACTGGTCTGTTTGACTATGTTTTCCCTGATGGACTTGGTTCAACCATGCTCTCATTTGTCATTCTTCAAAACCATGGAGTGACTTGATTCAACAGTTTCGATGTTGTCATGTCTAGTATAATCTTATACCATACTATCTCTCAATCTCATGAGTCCCCTGAGGCAATATTGATTCTGTAACTATGCTCCTGAATCCATGTCTTACTGACTGCATTGAGTGCAAAAGACTTTTGTCTGTTATATATTTGCTTATGTACCCTGTGTGTCCCCAACACCTATTATCCCTGTTTGTGGTTGATGAACCTGCCTTGGTTCTGTGTTCTTTGGTTATGTATGAACCTATTTTGGGTGTTGTGTTTGGGCTGTTACTTATTACTCTACTCTATTTTCAAAAGCCGCTCTACTAAACAATTCTCATATTTTATAAGACTATTTCAAACAACTCTCTTTTCAAACTATTTTCCTAGTTAAATCTTCTCATGACTATGTCAAGCACTCTCACTATATTCTTAGATCTTTAAGTTCTGCCCCTTTTGTGTGTGACTGCTTTGGGACCCTTGAGCTCCCTCTGAACTCTGACACACTAAGGCTGGCCCTTCCACACTGCACTTACTCAAACTATGGTTATGGAATCTGGGTGTGAGCACTACCCGGGATCCCTTGAGATCCTTAGGGAACTCTGACACACCCGGATATAAGAAAGGTTGTGAAACAATCGGGCATTGAGGTTATGGAATCTGGGCCTATTTGCAGGCTCCCTATAGATAACTTCTTATTTTCTTTCTTCCATTAACGTAATTCATTCAATATTGGTCTGTAATAATTTATTGTAAATAACATTGGGGTGGATAGTGAAAAAACGGAAAGGGTAGTATACATGTTATAAATATCAAGGGTAGAAACCATGCTTTAGGTTTACATTTTTTGTGTGCGCACTAAAATCCATGCTTAGGACCAATACATGCAAGCATGTGATTAGAAATCATGCTCCCAGGTTTCATTGTGTACTGTTTTCCAGCATCTATTTTGACATTATCACTATCACTTAGAAATCATGTCTCTAGAGTAAATAACAACACTAAAATAAACTGTCACTTATGCATATTTTGAAACCATGCCTAATGTTGTAACCACTTTGGTGCATTTAGAAATCGTGCTTTAGGAACCTGCATCTAAAACCATGCGTATTCACTCAGTCACACCTAATTAAACTATTGATGCACGAAAAGGGTATAAAACAGTCTCCCCCATGTTTTAAATAAATTGGCAACAATCCTGTGTCTCTTGCAAAACTTAGAACAGCATGATTTAGGTAAAACTAATCCTACATTGTTTTAATAATTCTGGTAACAATTGCGCATGATCCCATGCCTAGGCAAGCCTTAGGTAATCCACCTTCTAAATTAAGAACTGGAAACAAGCTTCCTTCATGTGTATTGCCTAACTATCAATAAGCTAAAATCAGTAGGCAAAACTGATTAAGACTTCCTCTCTAAGTTATGCAATAAATCTGCCCCTTTGTTATTATCACTTAGATACCATGCTTTAGGATCTGTATTAAGAGCTTAACTATGTTTGAGTCATGCTGATTCTTTGTATTATTTGTGGAAGTATTTGGGCCATTTTTCTGTTTATATGTTATCCCATTTATTTGCAGTCCTGTCTGTTTTTTATATGTCGCTTAGTGTTTTGCCTTTAAACCTGAGGGTCTGCCTAGAACCTCCCTCATAGGATAGAAGTCCTAAACTCCTCCAGGACTAATAGGAAGGGACGGGTAACAGCATGCAATAGAGGTCGTGACCAACACTCGCTCTAATTACCTCTACGGGGAGGGAAAGGGTAGATATGGATATGATGACCGGTGGGTTAATACCACGTGTAGCCCCTCTTTGAGGAGTGACATACCGGGTATTGCATTGATGTGATCCATACAACGAATAAACCTAGGATATCTCTTATGTATGTTTCCCGTTTACAAAAATCTATTTAGTTATTAAGTATTTTCAAATATGTGTGCTTAGACTAGAAATATCTCAAAATAAAACCTTACTATTTGGACTTTAATTTCCTACTTGCTAGTTATACAAATCCACAAAGTTATTTGGATGGGAACCACACTTCTGGATTCTGAGGGGTTCCTAACACCTTCCCCTTAGGATAATTTCAAACCCTTACCCTATCTCTTGTTATCAAACTTATTTGTAAATGAACCCCCAATAGGTTCCCTAATGCACCTTAAAATCGTTAGGTGGCGACTCTTCGAAACTTGCAAACCCATTTCCCAAAAGGAATGAGTTGTCCCAACCAATGTCATAAACCCTTTGACCGGCCCCGAAAGGAGTGTTGGAAAAAGGGGGCGGGACAGCATGGCGACTCTGCTGGGGATTCTCATGCTTTTACCAATTTCAAATAACTTTGTGAATTTGTACCTCTTCCCATTCCCCCTATGTGCAATTACTTGTCTACTTCTTTAAGCATCTAATTTTTCTTCAAAAGTAACTGACATGTTTTTCTGTTTCCTTTCTGTGTAACCGCTTTAAAATTGTAAATTGTTGTATTTACTGCTTTCATAACATGCAAATACATGACTACATGTTTTACTGTTTATTACATAATCATGATTCAACATCATACTCCACTCTTGCCAAACAAATCCAATAGCATCGCTTGATGAGTGGTTGAGCCCTTCCTACTTTATCACCCCTAACTTCGGAAAGTCTTATTTGCGGTAAAACTAGTCGATCAGCGGTGCAGTCGACGGTTCTGTGCCTTTCCCCCTTGAGTTTTCCGCTCAAGGGTACCAATCTAAAACCCCATAGAAACCTCATTATGTTATATTGTTGCATGCATCATGGTCAAACCTAGCCGGGCTAACGTGTTGTCTGCACAATAGCCTTTAAGATAAGCCTTGTCCAAAGTCCACCGGGTTTCCACAAATCCCAATGGGCATCATCACGTTTTGTGCATTTATTTGGAGAACTAAATGCTTACATGCTAATCATTGATGTTAAATAGTCGAGTCCGGTGGGGGTCAGGGTCTAATCCTATTTGCCTTGCAGAAATAATGAGGCACGAAGTCCCCAGATTCGGCATGGTCACCAACATTCACCCAAAATTGTTGAATTGGTGGGAAGACCTGCATTCTAGTGACAAAACACTCGTCAAGAAGTATCTGGGTAATCTGTCGTCCCTCCTGGACATCCAGCCTAATAACATGATGATAGAGGCTGCCACCCTATTTTGGGATTGTGAAAGGGTCGTCTTCCGCTTTGGGGACATCTAAATGACACCATTGTTGGAAGAAATAGGAGGATTGGTTGGTCTATTTTGGGAAACTCCGGGTTTGCTAATGCCTGAAAATCGCACAGGCAAGGGTTTCTTAAAAATGATGGGTTTGAAGAAGAACGCAGAGTTAGGATGCCTGAAAGAATCATACATCCCCTTTGACTACTTGTATGAAAGGTACGACCATAGCAAGTCATACCGTACCTTCCATGATGAATTCGCCATCACATCTTTGGGACACATTCACCGTAGGGTGTTCGTTTTCATGGTTTGCTTCCTGGGTTTGATTGTATTTCTGATGAAGAAAGAAAGAATCCATACAAGGTTGGATATGGTAACCAAGACACTAATGGAGGGAATTGGTGGACAAAACTTCAGCATCGTTCCTATGATCATTTCTGACATATACCGAGCCTTAGAAAAATGCCAAAGAAGAGCAAAACACTTCGAGGGCTACAACTTATTACTACAACTCTGGCTCTTAGAACACCTTCAAAAGGGCCAGTACCGAAAAGAGTTTCCACGAAGGTCATGGAATGACCATATCGCTTTCCACCACCCAAAGCGAATGACGTACATCCCTGACATGTTTGCTCAACTTGAGAATGACAAAGAATGGGTTGAGTTCTTCGATAATCTGACTAAAGAGCAACTTTAATGGATGTTCGAGTGGTTCCCAACAGAAGAGTTCATCGTCCGGTCCAGAGATGCACCATTCCTGATACTGATTGGCCTTAGAGAAACATATCCTTACGTCCCTCTCCAGGTTATGAGACAAGCAGGTAGGAAGAAAGTCATACCAAGGGTCGACAAGATGAGTCACTTCCGGGCTGACTTCCAGAATGATGATAGTCCTCACAAGTGTCACGCTCAACACATGTGGCACTGTAAGATCGTAATGGAGAAAGATACCATTGAGCCGGATAGATATCATACAGGTTGTACGCCTTTCTACTCGGGTTTGTTAGAAGACAATTGGGATGGTCTAGGCAAGTCGGGGTTCTTCCGAGGCCACAAGATCATAGATGAAAAGGCCGAGGCACAGGTCAAGTACAATCAACTACGCAAAAGGATCCGTGAATGAGAGAACGAGCACCGCGAGATACATGAGTCTAACAAGAAGTAGATTAAGGAATGGAAAGACATGTCCATCAGTACTAATAGAAAGTTGGGATATTTTGAACGAGGCATAGTCGAGCTGGAGGGTAAATTCATCAAGAGGGTTGAAGACTGTCAAAAGGCTGAAGAGACGGAAGGAGGACATCTAGCCAGAGCATACCTACTGCTAGGACTTCGCGAGCTGGGGAATCTGTTCGAAGGAATCAAGGATGTAGAGTCTGGGGAAGGTCCTTCTAGGACCAAATAGATAGGAATTTCCTTTTCCGTTTTATTGATGTAATAAGGCCGATGGCCATTAGTGATTTTATTCCTTGCTTATTTAGTATCGTTTTGGGATTCGTCTATTTTTTTTTACATTAATGAAATGAGGCATTTTAGAATTTCAAGTTCTCCAAATTAATATGTCGCTAGGCCTACCTCGGGCACAATGAGGCTCCCAAATTAAGACACGCTTTACATTCGCGCACTATGTGTTTAAATACTGCAAATACTTTTTGATAATCCTCACTGGCTTGCCTACCTTTTGTTTTCATTTTTGTTTTCTTTCTTTTTTTATTATTCCCCTCCCCAAAGTTTAGTTCGTGCACTTTGGCATCATTATCCTATCTCACAGGATCCAGGGGCCCTCCACCCTCTTCTCCTCCTAGTTCTCCCAAAGGCAAGAACAAAGGCAAAAAGAAAATGGAAGATTCAGGCAACATCAGGAAGGAAAACACAGTTGAACGGGTAGAGGCCACTGATGGCCAAGGTGTTCGGGTTCCAAACGAGAATATGTCACAGCTTGAACAGAAGTTGCTGAAATTCCAAGAGGAGCTTGATCAGGTCCGGAATTTGGCAAACCTGCCATTTACCCTCAGCGTCCAAGACGTCAACCTCCCTAACACTCAGAATCCTACACCTCCTCAAAACATCCCGAAACAGCAAAATCATCCCGCAACTCATCATCAAGTCACTCCACCAAAGAACCAAACCCTTCCAACACATTGTAACACCTACCATACTCCAAAAAACACTCCACTACTTATCCCAGAACCTCACAACTCCACAAACGACCATTTCTACACCCATGCACCAGGCCACCACAACAATCCTATCTACGTGGAGATTATGCCACACTCCACTCAACCTATCCCATACACACCTGAGTCTGATGAAAAGGATCTGCTTATCAGGAACTTGGCCGAGGAACTTAAGAAGCTGACCAGCCGGGTTCAAGGCATTGAGGGAAGCAAGGGAGTCGAAGGGCTGAACTATGAGGACCTCTACATACAGCCCGATGTCAAACTGCCTGAGGGGTAAAAACCTCCTAAGTTAGAAATGTTTGATGGTACAGGTGATCCAAGGGTCCATCTAAGGACCTACTGTGAC
This sequence comes from Nicotiana undulata, assembly GCA_005239495.1. NCBI lineage: Eukaryota > Viridiplantae > Streptophyta > Magnoliopsida > Solanales > Solanaceae > Nicotiana > Nicotiana undulata. The sequence goes on from ML300216.1 coordinate 24,217, forward strand.
AAGCTGGTTGGAGTGGGGAAAGATGAGAGGATCCACATGAAGTTGTTCATGAGGAGCTTGAAAGGAGATGCATTGTCTTGGTACATCAGCCAAGATCCTATGAAGTGGTCGAATTGGGTGAGCATGGCATCTGACTTGATGGATAGGTTCACGTTTAATACAGAGAACGCACCAGACGTGTTCTATATCCAGAATTTGAAGAAGAAGCCCACGGAAACATTTCGCGGGTATGCTACTCGCTGGAGGTCCGAAGCTGCTAAGATCAGACCCGCCTTAGATGAGGAACATATGAATAAGTTCTTTGTCAGGGCTCAAGACCCGCAATACTATGAGCGGTTGATGGTGATCGAGAACCACAAGTTCTCCGACATTATCAAATTGGGTGAAAGAATCGAAGAAGGTATTAAGAGTGGTATGGTTACAAATTTTGAAGCCTTGCAAGCTACGAATAAGGCTTTACTGTCCGGTGGTGTGTCCAAGAAAAGGGACGTGGGAGTCGTGATGGTTTCACAAAGAACCAAATCTCCCCTCAAATACCAAACTTACCCAACACCTTCACTCACATATCAGCCAACCCCAAATTACCAAGCACCCTCACCCTCATACCAAGCTCCACCACCAACCTACCAATCATCTCCACCACCTACATATCAACCTACTTCACCCAGATACTCCCAACCCGCTCATGTTTACCATAATTACAACTCTCAGTCATCCCACTATCAATCACCCCCTACACGCCAAAACTTCCCCAGACCTTGACCTAATTTTGATCGCAGACCTCCAAACCAATACACCGCCATCGTCGAACCTATCGGCCAGCTGTATGAAAACTAAAAGCTGCTGGTTATGTCACCCCCCATCCCTGCTGTGACCCCTAAGAATCCTTATCACTGTGTTAACCCAAACAAGTCTTGTTCATACCACTCGAAAAGGACACACCATCGATGAATGTCGCTCTTTGAAGGATAAGATACAGTCCTTGATTGACAACAAGATCATTGTGGCGAAAGAATCTGCTCCTAACGTCAGCAACAATCCTCTCCCAGACCATAAAGGTGGAGGCATCCACATGATCGAAATATAATACGACTGGGATCCCGAGGGATTGATCAGGTTGATCGTAGAAGGTGATGACCCCAAGAAACCAGCGGTTACTCTCAATCCAATCGTAGTCCAGATTCAGCCGGCTGAGGATGCTGAGGTAGATATGTCTGTATCGCTTGAGTTTGAAGCAGTGCCACCCGTAAAGACATCGGCACCAATTGAGGTCGAATTCATGCCTCCGAAAAATGCACCCGCACCATTTGAGGTTGCAGTCCTGCCATCTAAGGCACATGTTCCGTTCGAAGTGAGGGTAGCCGCACCGATTGCAATGGAAATATCAAACACGCCACCTTTCTATACAAATGTTGTACCATGGGACTATGCAGCCGAGGCGAGAAGGAAAGGAAAAGTCAAGACTGAAGAAGCTATCACGGCACAGGGTATGAAAAGAACTGGTAGAGTCTACACACCTGAACATCTGGCGGAATCAAGCAAGCAGGATTCCAATAGGCCAGCCATTATCGAGACAGGTTCGGATGACCTTTGGAGAAAAGTACAGGCCAAGTAATATTCGGTCATCGACCAGTTGAACAAGACACCAGCTCAGATATCCATTCTTTCCTTGCTGCAAAATTCCGAGACACACATGATTGCTTTGTTAAAAGTGTTGAATGAAGTATATGTGCCCAATAATATCATTAATGGGGAAATGGCCAATATGGTAGTCCAAGTGTTGGAAAGACATAATATTACCTTCCACGAGGACGAGCTGCCACCTGAAGGGTTGGGTCATAACAAGGCACTGCACATCACTGTGCAATATGAAGATTATTTCATCACCAGGATTCTCATCCACGGGGGATCTAGTCTCAATATCTGCCCGTTGATAACACTCAAGAAATTGGGCAAAGGGCTACATGAGATAAGAGATGGAGCGATAAATGTGAAAGCTTTTGATGGTTCTCAGAGGTCCACCATTGGTGAGATTAGTCTGTGCCTGCAAATGGGACCAACTTGGTTCGAGGTTGACTTTCAAGTGATAGATGTACCAGCGTCCTACAACTTGCTATTAGGAAGACCATGGATACATGATGTTGGGGCTGTAGCATCAATGCTGCATCAGGCAGTAAAGTTTGAATGGAACCACCAGGAAGTGATCATTCATGGCGACGTAGCAACCCTATTTACAGTCGCCAGACTATTCCAGCAATCGAGGGAAGAAGGAAGCTAGGTGTAGAAACTTACCACCACATTGAACGGGACAATGCCATAGATAAGGACAAATGGTGGGATAGCAAGATCGCAAGCATGATGAACTAGCGAGGGTATGATACAGGTAAAGGGCTCGACAAGAACCTCCAAGGGATCCCCAAACCCATAAAGCTCAAGAAACATGGCACCACTTTCGTTTTGGGATACGAATACACTTGGGAAGAATTCAAGAACTGGTCGCCACCATGGCGCAGTCCTTACTACCCACAGGAGCATCTGATACCGCGTCTAGAGCATACCATTCATCAGGCTGGCATTATCTATGGGTCAGATGAAGAAGAGGCACTTGTAGCATTGAGGAACTTATTCCTGGAGGACAGTGACATGGATTGTTGTGTTATTCTCGAGGAGGAGGGGGAGGAAACCCCTTCCATACAAGCCGTGAGAAGAGGGGCGTATCTCAAGAATTGGACCGTCAGAACAGCCAGAGCTCGACGAGCCTCAGGGTAGCAAGGCTAAAACAAGCATTGTCCATTGTTTTTACTAAATGATTCTCTTTTCGCATTTTTCAATTCCTGCAATAAGATCTTCAATGTTCAAAACATTTATTCAATTTATCAAAAGCACTTTTAAGTTTTATGAATCAATATTTATTACTGTTGTTTTTCTCTCACTACTTTATCTATACAACATTACCATTACTTGTCTTGATGAACCAATGATTGTGACATGCAACGAGACAACGCAACAAACAGACATCAATTCAGAAGAAGATGATATACCTGACGAGATTGTCAAAGAAGTTGAGGATTTTGAGAATAGTCCTAAGTCCAATCTGGATGAGACCGAAATCGTCAACTTGGGAGATTCAGAAAATGTCAAGGAAACTCGCATCAGCATTCATTTGTCGCCGTCAGAGAAGAAGGAGTACACAGAATTTCTGAAAGAGTATGAGGACATATTCGCCTAGTTGTACGATGACATGAATGGTCTAAGTACATCCATTGTGGCTCACAAACTGCCAACTAATCCTATGTGTCCACCGGTAAAGCAAAAGCTCAGAAAGTTCAAACCCGACATGAGTCTGAAAATCAAGGAAGAAGTCACCAAGACAATCAACGCCAAGGTTCTCAGGGTCGTGGAGTATCCAACATGGTTAGATAACATCATGCCAGTGCCGAAGAAAGATGGGAAGGTCAGATTCTGTGTCGACTAGCGGTATCTCAACCGGGCCAGGCTGAAGGACGACTTCCCTTTGCCGAACATACACATCCTGATCGACAATTGCGCCAAGCATGAGTTAAAGTCATTGGTGGATTGTTTCGCTGGTTATCATCAGATCTGGATGGATGAAGAATATGCTGAAAAAATGGCTTTCATTACGCCGTGGGGAGTATACTGTTAAAAGAGGATGCCATTCGGCCTAAAGAATGCTGGGGCCACCTATATGAGAGTTATGACCACTATCTTCCATGATATGATACACAACGAGATTGAAGTATATGTGGATGATGTTATCATCAAGTCAAAGAAAGCGGCACACCACATAGAAGATCTGAGAAAGTTCTTCAACAGATTGCGAAAGTACAATCTGAAGCTAACCCCGCAAAGTGTGCATTCGGGGTGCCTGCTGGAAAACTGCTTGGGTTTATTGTCAGCCATCAACGAATAGAACTGGATCCGTCAAAGGTCAAAGCCATTCAAGAATTACCATCGCCAAGGAACAAGAAAGACGTGATGAGTTTCCTGGGGTGCCTTAACTACATCAGTCGGTTCATAGCACAATCTACAGTCATATGTTAGCCGATCTTCAAGATGATGAAGAAGGACGCCGCAACTAAATGGACTGACGACTGCCAAAGGGCCTTCGACATAATTAAGGAGTACCTGTCAACACCACTAGTCCTAGTACCGCCTGAGCCAGGTAGACCTTTGCTACTCTACCTTGCAGTGTTAGATGGAGTTGTTAGCTATGTTATGGGGAAACACGACGAAATAGGAAGAAAAGAGCAGGCCATCTATTATCTGAGTAAGAAGTTCACTCCGTACGAGGCTGAGTACTCTCTATTGGAACGCACCTGCTACGCTTTGACTTGGTTAGCCCAAAAGCTGAGGCATTACTTCAGTGCCTATACTACATATCTCATATCAAGGATGGATCCCTTGAAGTACGTCTTCCAGAAGCCCATGCCCACTGGAAAGCTGGCCAAGTGGAAAATCCTACTAAGTGAGTTCGACATTGTTTATGTGACTCAGAAAGCGGTCAAAGGGAAAGCATTGGCGGACCATCTTGCTGAGAACCCTGTGGATGGAAAATACGAACCCTTGAAAACGTATTTTCCCGATGAAGAGGTACCATTCATAGGAGAGGATATTGCAGAATCCTATGACGGTTGGAGAATGTTCTTCGACGGAGCGGCAAATTTCAAAGGAGTCGGCATTGGAGCCGTCCTGATATCAGAAACTGTTCAGCGTTATCCGGTATCTGCCAAACTCAGATTCCCCTACACCAACAATATGGCGGAATATGAAGCCTGCATCTTAGGGTTCAAAATGGCCATTGACATGAATGTTCAAGAGTTTCTAGTGATTGATGATTCAGACTTGCTTATACATCAGGTACAAGGAGAGTGGGCAACCAAGAATTCCAATATACTGATGTATCTGCACAACGTGCAGGAATTAAGAAAGAGGTTTACGAAGACAGAATTTCGGCATGTCCCCAGGATCCAGATGAGTTCGCCGATGCATTGGCCACTTTGTCATCTATGATTCAGCATCCAGAAAAGAATTTCATTGATCCCATTCCAGTGAAGATCCATAAAAACTAGCTTATTGTGCCCAAGTCGAAGAAGAAGCATACGGAAAGCCTTGGTTTCATGACATCAAGGAATACTTGGTGAAAGGAAGTACCCAGAGCTTGCAAATCCTACTAAAAACGCACGCTTCGGAGACTGTCCAACAACTTCTTTCACAGCGGAGGAATCCTGTATATGAGGACTCCCGATTTGGGACTATAAATATGTGTCGGCGCAAAGGAAGCATCCAAGCTACTAGATGAGATTCATGCTGGGACCTGTGGCCCGCATATGAACGGTTTTGTTTTGGCCAAGAAAATACTCAGAGCTGGTTATTTCTGGAGGACTATGGAAACGGATTGCATCCAGTATGTCCGAAAATGCTACCGATTTCAGGTACACGCAGATATGATAAAGGTACCTCCAAATGAGCTCAATGCAACAAGCTCACCATGGCGGTTTGTCGCTTGGGGCATAGACGTTATTGGACCAATTGATCCTGCCGCCTCCAACGGACACAGGTTCATCCTGGTAGCAATTGATTATTTCACTAAAATGGGTCGAAGCAGCATCCTACAAAGTAGTGACTAAGAAAATCGTGGAAGACTTTGTCCGCGACCGTATTGTTTGTCGATTCGGAATTCCAGAGTCAATCATCACCGACAACGGTTCCAATATCAACAGTGACTTGATGAAATCTATGTGTGAAACCTTCAATATTAAACACAAGAATTCCACAGCCTACCGACCTCAGATGAATGGAGTTGTAGAAGCCGCCAACAAAAACATCAAGAAGATATTGAGGAAGATGATAGAAAAGCACAAGCAGTGGCACGAGAAATTATCATTCGCTTTGTTGGGATACCGCACCACAATCCGCACATCAACCGACGCAACCCCCTATATGCTGGTTTATGGCACAGAGGTTGTTATTCCTGCCGAAGTAGAAATTCCTTCCCTAAGGATCATACAAGAAACTGAGCTCAGCGATGCGAAGTGGGTAAATAACCGTTATGAGCAACTGGACCTCATAGACGGAAAAAGGATGAATGTAGTATGTCACAGTCAACTCTACCAGAATAGAATGTCCAGATCCTTCAACAAAAGAGTCAAGTCGAGGTCGTTCACACCGGGGCAGTTGGTGTTAAAGAAAATCTTTCCACATCAAGAGGAAGCCAAAGGAAAGTTCTCTCCCAACTGGCAAGGTTCATTGAGTACTGACAGGAGGAGCACTTATAGTTGAAGAAATGGATGGAGAAGTCTGGCCAAAACCGATCAATTCAGATGCAGTCAAGCGTTACTACGTGTAATCCTTTATGCTTTTATCAATGATGAAAATTGAACTACGCCTGACCTGATTCCCATTTAAGAGGGGATACATAGGTAGCCCTATCGGTTCGGTCACAATTTAATAAAATTTTCATTTTCCCCCGCAATTAGGATTTGGGGCAGAATTTTGAGGAGGAACCTCAAAATTCCAAGAAAATTTAGCTGAACACCACACGAGCAACAGTCAAAAACAGCGACCCATCAAACTGGGGCAGAATTTTGAGGAGGACCCTCAAAATTCCGTAGCAGGAGAGGTTGCAATGTCTTGAACCGTGTCACGGTCGTCGGTTCATCTAAAACTATTTTAAATTATACGTTTATGTAATACTTTTGAAAAATCATGCATACTTGTTCTTGAAACAGCTTTGTTTAGCAAACGCTATCCCAATGATACAGACAGTATCATCAGAACAAGCCAAACGAGTCAAGCAAAGCCAGCGGGGATACGAACTAACCTCCCCATTTGCAAAACTCACGATTTTTCTTTGGATGCAGGCACAAATATTGCAGAAAACCCAAAACACACTATCCGCCCCAAGGACAGATACTATTCAAAAACACGACTCTCAAAATTGTCGCATATGCTGACATTTACTATCAGCACAAACGATGCTTCATAATCGCAACGTTCATAGTTGTCACAATACCGCAATTTATTACCAGCTAAGAATTCCTATTGTCATTCACTTAATTTTGCATAAGTCTACCATTCTGCCTTCCGAGACTAAGCACTCTCTCCACCTCCATCCGTATTTTGCATAAGGCTACCATTCTGCCTTCCGAGACTAAGCATTGTCTCCACCTCCATCTGCATTTTGCATAAGGCTACCATTCTGCCTTCCAAGACTAAGCATTGTCTCCATTCGCATCTATATTTTGCATAAGGCTACTTTTCTACCTTCCGAGGTTAAGCTCTACCTCCCTTTGCATAAGGATACTTTCTTCCTTCCGAGGCTAAGCTCTGCCTCCAAATTACTTTTTCATCGAGACTAAGCGTTGTCTCAAGCATTATTTACTTCGCTCTTCTCTCGGGCTAAGATCTGCCCTTCAAATTCTCAATACTAAGCTCTGTCTTGTCTGCATCACATTATCGCATTTTTCATGGGCTGAATATCGCCAACCTGTCCAAAGGCGCCATCGTTTGGAGGCACCATCTTCATAGCCCGAGAACACCATGGCATGGCCTAAGGATCTCTCTCAATTTTGCATATCATTATTCAAGGGCGTCATGGTTCGGAGCAACCATCCTCATGGCCCGAGAACATCATTTCATGGCCTGCGAATCCTGCATCAAAAAAAAATTATGGCCCAGGACATCATGGTCTGAGGACGTCATCCTTAACCATCCGAAGACAGCATTCATTGTCCGACGGTAACTTGCATCATGTTTAAATTACGCACGATATATGCTTGTATCACTTATTTGCAGGTAATCCAGCGAGCAATGGATACCCTATCAGGAGCGGTCCCGCTCCATTTCTCATAACCATTCCCGTAAACCATTTATTCATCCAATCCTATATGTTGCGTCCGTTATTGTAAAACACTTCAATGGTATACTTCTTCGATGACTCCTGAACTACATACGGCCTGATTCCTGTAAAACCAGGGATATGTAGGCAACTCAGAAACTAGGGTGCGGCCTAAATCTCTTCAAACCGTTTTCCTCGGTCAAAATTGGCCATCATATCTTTACCCGACAACTCTTTCATCTTTCCCGGGTAAAGAGAGACAGATGTTGATACCCAATTTTTCCTCCAATTATTTTAAATTTGCATATAATCTTTCAAAATCAGATTTTATAACAATTGGTATTTTTCCATAATTTTCTCATATTTTTATTAATTTATTTTTAATTTATCCAGTATTTTTATCTCTAATAACTAATTAGAAATTGCGCTAAAAATGATTTCAAAATATTTCTTAGCTTAATATACTATTTTGGATCCTATTAAGATTTAATTATTTCAAAACAGATTGGCATTATTTGGCTATAATTGCAATAACTTTGCAATTATAGCCTAATTATATATTTTGTGCTATTTTACTCAATAATCAGTCATTTTAAATTTTTAATATTAATTAATCACTTCAATTTCATCTATTTAGCCACATTTTCATTTTTATATGATTATTGGCCATTTTTATTAAATACTTAGCTATTTTTATGGGTATTTAACTTTTAGCCATTTTAATTCTCAATTTTAACCCAATTTACCCGGACCCTTTAGCCCAATGAGTACCCAGCCCAACCTCTACCTAACCCGGCCCAGGTCCCCTTAAATCCTGGCCGTCGATCATTTTGATCAACGGCTCAGATTACCCCTTAACTTAATTAATCCTAAGACCTACCCCAAACCCTTATTTCCTCCCTCTCATTCTCTCGTTACACTCCTCCGTCCTCTTCTCCCATATCTCTCAAACGCTCTCTGCTAGAATCGCCAGGGTTCTCACCGGCCTTTACCTTGCCAGCCTTTATGGTGGTCTCACCACTCTCCTACCCTCATGACTCTCCTTCCTACGCCGGGTATCACTGCCTTGAGGCCCTCAGAGGAACCAGAAGGCGGTTCACCTCACCCCCATGACCTCTCATGCCATTTTCCGGCCGTTCACGGCTGTCCGAGTAAGATTTCCTTATCTCCGGATAGAACCAATGGTTCTTAAGCTTTTTCTTCTTCTCTTTGGGTTGTCTCTATGAAACCCTAATCACTAGCCTATGATTTCCCTAGATCTGCAATAGATCTAGGCGTATTATGAATTATTCTATTGTTTCTTCAAAGGTTTTCCGATTTTTCCTAAAAACGACTCTTCATCTTCAAAACTAGGGTTCCTGACCCTTTTTCAAAACGCTTTCCTTCTGATTTTTGGTATTAATCTATGATTCTCACCATGTTTAACTGTTGTTTAAGAATTCTCTTCTATCCAAGTTATTGTTTTTGAAAACCCTAATTTTTTCTAAGATTTAATATGTGGCTCTGAGTTTTAATCTGTGGCTCTGAGTTTGTTCGCGATAATATGTTTACCTGTTCTATTATGTCTATTATGTTCTCATGAATACTTTGTGATTTCGTGACTTTTGCCCTATATTTTCTTATTAGGATTTCTGGCTGCTATTATCTTTGCTTATTATGTGGTTCTACTCTATTTTTGTTCATCAATGTCTCCGAATCTTCACTTCTCCTGCCTGTACTACGTTTATTCTGTTAATTAGGCCATGCTCTATGTGAATCCCTGATCCTACCTTGTATTTTCCTATTAGGGTTTCTGATTTTTTGTATTGTGAGTTATTCTGTCTATTCTCATAAGCTTATGTTAATTCCCCTAAAACTCAGTATTGTTTTCTATCTGTGAATCCCTGAATCTCTATGATTTATACTTCACTAATTTTGCACATTGTTCTCTATTGATTTTTGAGTCTTCCCTTAAATGTGTGCTATTTTCCTTGATTAAATATTGACTTCCCGCAATTAGGACCTCCTTACTAATTTCCAGAATTCAAACTTATCTCTTGCCTTATTTTCATAAATAATGTTACTGTCAAAATAATTCATATGTATTTTCCTTAATTAAAATTTCTGAACTTGGCCTTAATTACATGCTCTATACCTAATTTACACTTATGCTATTTCCTTATGTGCTACAATCAGCCTCATACGATTTTCTTTCCTTATTCTATCACTGGCCATTACTGATTGAGTGTGATTCCTTAATTGAAGGAAGTCTTTATACTAATTTGATTCTAATTGGTATATACTTCTATAATTACTGTTGAACTGTTATTTTACCTTATTTGGCTACCTGTTTTCGAACTATAAATGCCTTGGTCTTTCATTATCATAAGACGCGAACACACATTGGTTCAATAGCTCTCTCTCACAACTAAAACTTTCTGCTCTCTTTCTGTGTTACTTATTATTGATCTAAGTTAGCCGGCTGCAAGCCAAGGCTAACTATTGTGCTCCCCTATCCTCTACTTTGTGTTTACTGTCTTCTTCACTGGTATGTTCTAACTTCAATTCAAGTTCCCAAACCAATATGTTTCTTTCGCTACTTCAATTCATTATGTTTCTAATATGCTTCTATCTATTGTTTTGTTGTTCAACATGTAATTAAACTCTTTTCCCCCATTTCTTCATCTATTATGCCAAGTTATGTCCCATATTTTATGATCAACATGATCTTATGAACTTATAAACTGTCTCAATGTGATTCTACTATATTTCTATGCTTGTGTACTGGTTGTTTAGTTAGGGTATGCCTCTACTGATTTGCTACCTTAAGTGTTTCGATGTTGTCATGTCTAGTATAATCTTATACCATACTATATCCCAATATCATGAGTCCCCTGAGGCATTATTGATTCTGTAACTATGCTCCTAAATAAATGTCTATCTGTCTGCATTGAGTGCAAAAGACTTCTGTCTGTTATATGTTTACCTATGTACCCTATGTGTCCCCAACCCCTATTATCCCTGTTTGTGGTTGCTGAACCTGCCTTGGTTATGTGTTCTTTGGTTGTGTATGAACCTATTTTGGGTGATGTATTTGGGTTGTTGCTTATTACTCTACTCTATTTTCAAAATCTATTCCACTAAACAATTCTCATATTTTATAAGACTATTTCAAAATATTCTCTTTTCAAACTATTTTCCTAGTTAAATCTTCTCAAAACTATGGCAAGCACTCTCACTCTATTTTTAGATCCTTAAGTTCTGCCCCTTTAGTGTGTGATTGCTTTGGGACCCTTGAGCTCCCTCTGAACTCTGACACACTAAGGATGGCCCTTCCACACTACACTTACTCAACCTATGATTATGGAATCTGGGTGTGAGCACTGCCCGGGATCCCTTGAGGTCCTTAGGGAACTCTGACACACCCGGATATAAGAAAGGCTGTGAAACAATCTGGCATTGAGGTTATGGAATCTGGGCCTATTTGCAGGCTCCATGTAGATAACTTCTTATTTTCTTTCTTCCATTTACGTAATTCATTCAATATTAGTCTGTAATAATTTATTGTAAACAACATTGGGGGTGGATAGTGAAAAAAGGGAAAGGGTAGTATACATGTTATAAATATCAAGGGTAGAAACCATGCTTTAGGTTTACATGTTTTGTGTGCGCATTAGAATCCATGTTTATGACCAATACATGCGAGCCTGTCATTAGAAATCATGCTCCTATGTTTCATTGTGTACTGTTTTCCAGCATCTATTTTGACATTATCACTATCACTTAGAAATCTTGTCTCTAGGGTATATAACAACACTAAAATAAACTGTCACTTATGCATATTTTGAAACCATGCTTAATGTTGTAACCACTTTGGTGCATTTAGAAATCATGTTTTAGGAATGCTGCATATTCTGCAACCATGTTGAGCATTTAGAAATCCTTCTTTAGGAACCTGCATCTAAAACCATGTGTACTCACTTAGTCACACCTAATTAAACTATTGATGCACGAAAAGGGTATAAAATAGTCTCCCCCATGTTTTAAATAAACTGGAAACAATCTTGTGTCTTTTGCAAATCTTAGAACAGCATGATTTAGGTAAAACAAATCCTACACTGTTTTAATAATTATGGTAACAATTGCGCATGATCTCACGCCTAGGCAAGTCTCAGGTAATCCACCTTCTAAATTAAGAACTGGAAACAAGCCTCCTTCATGTGTATTGCCTAACTATCAATAAGCTAAAATCAGTAGGCGAAACTGATTAAGACTTCCTCTCTGAGTTATGCAATAAATATGCCCCTTTGTTATTATCACTTAGATACCATGCTTTAGGATCTGAATTAAGACCTTAATTGTGTTTGAGTCATGCTGATTCTTTGTATTATTTGTGGAGGTATTTGAGCCCTTTTTCTTTTTATATGTTATCCCCCTTATTTGCAGTCCTATCTGTTTTTTATATGTCGCTTAATATTTTGCCTTTAAACCTGAGGGTCTGCCTAGAACCTCCCTCGTATGATAGAAGTCCTAAAGTCCTCCAGGACTAATAGGAAGGGACGGGTAACAGCATGCAATAGAGGTCGTGACCAACACTCGCTCTAATTACCTCTACGGGGTGGGAAAGGGTAGATATGGATATGATGACCGGTGCGTTAATACCACGGGTAGCCCCTCTTTGAGGAGTGACATACCGGGTATCAGAGGCGGATCCATACTTTGAAGATTATGGGTTCCTATAAAGAGCTCAAGTTATCAATGGGGTTCACAATCAAATATTTATAGATATTTAATGAATTTTTTAATATATATATACAAGGACCGTGCAAAAGCTACTGGGTTCCCGGGAACCCGCATGTTACCCTCTACGTCTGCCACTGCCGGGTTTTGCATTGATGTGATCCATATAACGAATAAACCTAGGATATATCTTATGTATGTTTCCATTTTTCAAAATATACTTAGCTATTAAGTATTTTCAAAACATATGTGTGCTTAGACTGCAATTATCTCCAAAAACAAACCTACTAATTGGACCTTAATTGCCTACTTGCTAGTTGTACAAATCCACAAAGTTATTTGGCCGGGAACCACACTTGTGGATTCTGAGGGGTGCCTAAAAACTTCCCCTTAGGATAATTTCAATCCCTTACCCTATCTCTGGTTATCAAACTTATTTGTAAATGAACCCCCAATAGGTGCCCTAACGCACCTTAAAACCGTTAGGTGTCGACTCTTCGAAACTTGCAAACCCCTTTCCCAAAAGGAATGAGTTGTCCCAACCAATGTCATAAACCCTTTGACCGGCCCCGAAAGGAGTGTTGGAAAAGGGGGGTGCGACACCTTACCGGGTTTCATCTATCACCGGTAAAGGGTCGTACGAGTTGGAGAATCAAGATAGAGCAAATTACCTAGCAATTGGAACGTGACTCGCCTCAAAAGGTATTATTGCTGATAAAGCCTACCAATACTGAAATATGTGTTGCACTCTTTTTCCCTTCGACCAGATTTTGTCTCAATCGATTTTTTCTAGTAAGGTTTTAACAAGACACCGATGGAAAGCATACTACGAAGGGAGAGTCATCGACAAAGGCAAGACCTCTAATTGTCAAAGCACTAAAACTTTCACATCGATGGTAAATCGCTATGTGAATGGTTAAATAATCTTTGGTTTGATAGCAAGATTTTCCTTCCATTAACAAAAAAGTATTATTTAATCGTTCACAAGTTATTTCCACCGGTGAAGCAGCAATCTGAATGCAAGACTTCCAATGTTTAAATTCGCATGCTTTGTATTCGAACACTGGGGGATAATATCGGATGCGACACCAAGAGTGCCACGAAAACCTGGACTAAGAGAACCGGGATCAATGTTTCATCATGACCGGGGATTCCATGATCATCCCATAGATATGAGTTGTACAAGTGAGCCACATGTAATTGCAACTTTATTAATTTAAGAAAACGATGCCTATGTACTTTTATAAAAATAGAGGGAATAAAACATAGTCATTTTATTTTTGGCGAAATTGTCTCCGGGCCACTTAAACTTGTACCCATTTATCTAGGGTTGGGCATACATCGGTAATAACCGATAGCCCGAACCGAAAAAAGCTTAAAGGGGTATCGATATCGGGTTATTAGGTTAGCGGTTCGATAACAGTTTTGTATTTTTTCACTATTGGGTTATCGGTTTGGGCCACGATTTGCCCAATTTCTTAATGGGTTAACCAATAAATCAATAAGATTTAATAAAATTAGGATTTTACCCTTAAGTATATAAATACATCTAGGGCTTCATTCTCTCTTTTTCTCCCAATTTTCCCAACTGCATTCAAAATTGAAGTGTCCAGTTCACTCTTCAAACTCTTATTCAGTTCTTGAACAGTTCTTCATCAAAATTTGAAGTACAACCACATTCTTAGAATCTTAGCGTAAGTTTGTATTCCAAAATTACTTCATTGTTAAGAACAAATTTCGTTCCTTTCTTTTGAGTTTTAGAGTAGAGTTCGATAATAAAAATATAGGTTTTTTTATTATTTTCGATTCTTTATTTTGTGCTCATGTTTTAGTAATGTGTTTGTACTTGTTAATTTTAAGGTGAAATTGCTACTACTTTGTATTGTTATTAATGTATTTGGACAACTGTTGTTGAAGAATTAACACTATTTCAGTTATGTTTGGACAACTATTGAATTACTAGTACTCTTGTTGCTCTTGCTACAATTGGACTCTGGAAAATGGCATTGATTTCTTGATTATGGTTTGGCAAGAAACCAAAAAGTTCTAATTTATGTTCATGTTAACTAATTTAGATTGAATTGGAGATGGAATGTTTGTGGAGTTGTAGTATCAATTTTTGAGATTGTACATGTCATGAATTTGTCAAAATGAAACATGCTTCAAATATTAGTTGAGGTTAGAACGCAGAATTGGCTAGTATATTATATGTGAATTCTTCTCTTTTTTGCTTAACTCGAGTGAATTGTCTTCTCTTTTTTGCTTAACTCTAGATTGGGTTATCTTATCGGATAAATTGATAACCGAACCGATAATGATCGATAATCAATTAACTGATAACCGATAACTAATATCTTATCGGTTTAGTTATCGGTATATCATATTGTAAATCGATAACCGACATGCTAAACCAATAATATTTATAACCGAACCGAACTGACCGATGCTCAACCCTACATTTATTAGCCTGGTAGTTAAACTTATAAGTTTCTCATTTAAACATGTGTACTTGATAAAATGAGTACTAATAAACACCTTTGGCTATTCACCATGCTTATGTAGCCACGACTTAAATGATGTGGCAAAATACGTGCAAACCACGATACAAACACGCGTGAATATAACAGTTTTGATTAAAATAATGTTAAAGGAGAAATAAAAAGAAAAAATTGAAAAAGGTGAAAACTCTAACCCACCCCATGCCCTCCCTTCTCCTTTTTCTTCCTCTTTCACTCTTTTAGTTTGTTGTTGTCCCATTACCTTCCCCTCCGCCTTTCTTTTCTCGTATCTCCTTCTACCCCTCCCCTCCAACCCCCACCCCCACCCCTTTCTTAACCCACCTTCTAACAAACCCGGCATGACCACTTTTAAAGAGGTAAATGTTTGTTACAAAAAAATAAAGAACAAAATTTTAGTTTTGAGAAAATCAATTAATTGGGTGTTGAAGATTGAAAATTTTAGAGAAGATTTTGAATCTATGTATCAGTGAACTCCCATTTAAGATTGTTGGGAATTTCTTTTTTCTTTTTACTAATTTGTATGGAGATTTCAAAGATAATTTTGGAGAAGATAATAGAAGAGAGTTCTTTTTACTGAATTGAATTTTACTGATTTTGTCTGTGTTCTTTTTACGTCTTTATTCACTTGGGAGTTTTAGGGTAGAGAAGAATGGTGTTCATTATTGATTTGGTGGATTTTAGAGTGGATGAGGGTGGTGTTCATGGTGGAAAACATATATAGTGATGGTGCTGCCATGGTGAAGAAGAAGAAGAAGAGAAAGGAAAATGTTTTGATTTTTCTTTAACAAATTGGTAAAAAGAGATTGGAAACTACAAGTTACACCTGTGAAACAATAGTAGGTTAAGAATATGATGTGACAGTCGGGTCATAGCGAATGAGGAACACGCTCAGCTGGAGGTGTTTATTAGTACTCATTCCGTCAAGTACAAGTGTTCAAATGGGAAACTTATAAGTTTATCTACTGGGTTGATAAATGGGTACAACTTTAAGTGTCCCGGAGGCCATGTTGCCTTTATTTTTATCTTATTTCTTGTCCAAGTGATGCGTTAATTTTATCGTTTGAAAGTTCACAAAAAATTCAAATGTTTGTGCCGGAATGAACAAGAGACGTCCTCTTCAAGAGCACCGTAGACATAAGGGCCCTTTCTTATGAAATCCTCGTAGTAAAGGGTAGATTCTGGAAGAATTTATGCCCGGAATTAAAAGCTATCGAATCAAAATATACTTGAAGCTTATACTGATTAAATATAAAAGAAATATTTTTTAATACACTTAAGCAAAAAATTCTTTATTTAACATGTGCCAAACTCGATGAAAGGTTTAGTATACTTACAAAGTACAAAACAAAAAGAGAAAAGAAAAAGAAGTTGTGAATCATTGATGCCCGAAGAGAGAGAGGATCTACATTTCCCCCGGTAGAGGAAGGCGGATCCACTACCGGCTCGGGGTCTTCATCTTCTTCAGTCTCTTTTTCGATTCTCGAGTACTGAGCCAGTACTCGAGGAGTCATTCGCAGAGGGCCGGGTAGGAAGATAATCACGAGGAAACAACTCCAGTTCTCGGCCTTGGTCAATACAATTGTCTATATTGGTGATGCCCACTTTGGCCTCCTCCAAAGTCTTCCTCTTCATATGATATATGGCATAGGTTTTCACGAAGACAAGGGAATCTTCTTGATACTGGAGTTGAGATTGAAGTTTATCGATTTAGGCTTGAAGACCGTCCCTTTTATATTTCATGGCGTTGAGGCGAGAATCAAGATCAATAATTGTAGTTAAGTGGATCCGATTTTTCTCCATCACTCTCTTAAACCTCTCTTCCATATTTGCCCTCTTCTCCTCGGTAGAATTGGCCTCCTCTGTTTTTGAGCATAATTTGGCCTTCAGTTTATTAATTTGCTCCTCGAAGGCATACTCACGCTCGGCAACAGCGATTACAACATCATGAAGCTCAACCCACTTAGCCTTAGTTTATTGCAGCGTTTCGTGTAATCGAGAAACTTCTTGGCTATGGGCCATTCTATCTTGTTCGGTTTGTTGTAAGCGAGCCTCAATCTAATCCACCTGAGCAGCTTTCGCTTCCAACATTGCGAGGTGCGCGACAAGCTGGTTCTTTTCAACTAAGAGTTGATCCCGCTTGGAAGCAAGTCCTTGCTTATCAAGGATCAACCTTTGGAGTCCTTCAGAAACAGGAATATCGTCCTGTAAAGAGAAGGGTGGAGTTACTATTACCATCACAACATGTAAGCATAAAAGAATATGGGAGAAAACTAGTACGATACATGCGCCAAACTATGCATAGCATTGTTTATCAAACATTCCCCGGAAAGGGGGCGCATTTTCTTCTAATATTTCTCTAAGGCCAACAGCTTCACATAATTTTCTAGCTCTATCGGATTGGACAAAATATGACACTCTATCGAAACCGAAAGAGTGTCACTTCTCCTCTCTTGAGGATCTGGGAAAGGGTTGAATAATCATGCCGCAAATTCTCGTGGTCGGCAGACCGAGGAGGAGAAACATCCATTTATCGATCATCTTTTGTTGGTGGAGGAGATGCAACTGGTGCTGGTGGCGAAAGAGCAGCTGGTGTCGATGAGCGTGAAGTTGGTGTGGAAGGATGAGAAACATCTGCGGTAGGAGCAGTGTTGGTTGTTATTTGCTCGATGTTGGGGGTAGAAGAGGTCCAGGGCCTGAATTCCTCTAACCAGAACAGAAATGGAGGCTGGAAGAGAGAATCCGCATTCTCAACCAAGTCCATCTCACCCCAAAGCACCTGGGTTTCCTCAAATGTTGGGCTTTAAAGCTCTCCCGGTTGAGCATCCAGTTGAGCTGACAAAGTTTCTTTTCTCCTTTGAAGGGGAGCCTCTTCATCACTGGCTTCCCCTTCATCAACAAAGATCACTATGGATAGCTCAAATGGCATTTTCTTTTCCCTTTTCTCTTGAGTCCCAGCTGAGGAGGAGCGTCTTCTTTTTGTTTTCTTGTTCTCGGGTTGGGGACTCCGAAAATAGGCACCCTCACTGGTGGCTCAGGAAGATCCGCGAGCTCTGTTCCAAGCTAGGGAATGATCTGACACCCTCCTAGACTCCTCAGGATCATTTAAGGCATCGACCTCGAGGAAGAAAACAGAGCCCCTCGAAAGTATTGTATTGGGACAAAAAATAGAGTTAGCAGTTTGTTCATGAAGATTTCTTATTTCGAACAAGGGTAAAAGAAAGGGTGTTTTGAATTACCATTGTTCTTCACCTTCCACCCATATTTGGGGGACATTTCTTTCCATCGGCAAGATTCTGGAGTCGTGATTTCTAGAATTTTTTGAACCCAGTGGTTTAGGCCTTGAACCCGTGGTGATTCTCATCGGGTTGCTGAAACAAAAGAAATAAGAAAATCAGCAATAACGGGAAATAATCTTTTCACGAAGGAAGAAAGTGAATGACCAAAAACTTATGAAAGTGATTCCACGACTCAGGAAAAGTTGGAGTTGTGTCCAGGATGATGTCCCTGATAGCAATGACGAGGAATCGTTCCATCCATCCGCAATCAATGTCATCATCTATGCTGGTGAGGAGAGCGCGGTGGCCATGTTTGCTAAAGTTTATTACTCCCCCACGAGAAATTTTGGGAGAGTAAAGGTTTATTATGTGTGCAAGGGTTAGGGTTTCCTCGATCTTTATGCACGGTTGGCGAAGGCAGACCACCATCTGCCATATAGATGGGCTTGCTTGTGCTAAGCAAACCTGATATTGGTGGCAAAACTCCAAAATTATTAGGTTGGGCCCTTCACTCGACCCCAAGAGAATGGACCCAAGGTAAAGGGATACGTATAGACATATATAAATCCCTCCTTAGAGAAGCTAACCCGCTCTATCATATATGTGGCGAGGATTTCAAGATTGGGGCAGTTGCAGTCCTCCTTCAAAGTTGGGATACTGGAAGGGCGAATGAATGAAGGATACTTACTAACTGGTCAAATCCGTGAAGATGCAGACAAAACCTTCTCTTAAAAGTCATTTGCAGTGTTGTGATGATGTGGTATGATGGTGCTAAAAGTGGGATGCATCATAATCAACATTAATATCCTTGTCCTTGTTTTTCTTTGGGCCTCAACCCAAGAAGGACTAGTGTTTCCAAAGAAAGTAGTGAAAGAAGCCATGGTAACAAAAGGTCAGTAAATTTCTTGATGAGAAAATTAGAGGTTTTGAAAGGTTTTCAAGCAGATGCAGAGAGGACGAACGATTTATGAAAGTTGTAATAGTGAAGAAGTACACAATGTTGAGTAGAAGGAAAGTTATAGACGGCAAAAATCGTGGTCATGATTACCTCGAAACCGGCAGAAATATTTGTTGCATCATGGGGTAACACGTGTCCGAGGTCTTAAATGAAAGAAGACGTGCATCCTTTCAAGCGTCACAGACTATTCAGGAAATGTTATGCCAAGAAAGGAATCTTCCCCAACTTCCCGGTAACACTAAGATATGTCATCGGAAAGCAGGGGGAATGTCTATACGGGGTAAAATTGGCTTATAACGGATGGTCAAATGGTAACATGACTCTCGGAACCGAAGATAGGCGAAGGGCAAGTCAGAGAACAACCAATATCGAATACAACGAGTGTAATCGATATCGGGTAAATCCCGAAGGGAGCATAGTCGACGGAAGAAGTTCAAGAGTTTGGCATCTGATAACATTCAATGAAGGAATATTTACTAACATTAAAAGAATGACCATTGCGGAGAATACTTGCATTCATGGCATGTCGTTATGTGTTCATCAATGACTCTTTTATTATCATTTAAGAGGGGTTTGATGTTATGATCTTGTTTCCCTAGGTAAAGCTATTAATAGCAGACTCAGCAGTCATTGTAAAGATATGAAATGTTCTGCATACAAAAGCTTATTTTACGACTTTTGCTCTTAATTTAACAACTTTATTTATCCTTTATCGTTATTTTCACTTTGCTCTCGGAGACACTATGTTGGGAGCCAGACTCGTTATCTTCTTCAATTTCAATCATTAAATCTCATTTTTAATCTTATTTTATTATCAAATTTGGATCAAATCAATTCGTTTGTCCATAAACTACGTAATAAATTTAATTGTACTGTTTTACGGGTAAATGACTCTATCACAAATAATCTTCGACTTATGATCAAAAGCATAAATCTTAGGAGCACCTTGAAGTTTTGACATGAAAGGAAACGTCATCCATTGAAACTGGTACATCGCAACTCCCGGTAAATATACCCCACAAAAGAAACATCGTCATCATCATCACTTTTCTCTCCAGAGTCTATTATCTTAGCTAGAGTACTGGTTCGACAGAATTCAACGAGTTCCGCCAAAATTATATATTTTTACTGAGAGATATTGAATTCCTTAACTATATATAAATTACTGAGAAATATTGAATTCCTTAACTATGTATAAATAATCTATTCAGAATTCATTAAGCTACCTATTTTAGAATTCAAATTTCATAAATTCAAAATTCTGAATTTGTGACCCCCCACCGACATATATATGTAATATGGTGCATCAATCAGCATTAAACTCTCATTCTTGCTATAGACTTCTAGAGGAAGCTATGGAACGCCTTTTACTCTCCCCTTTTCACCCGTCAAGATGTCTCTGAAAGGGAGTATGTGACCCCTTTATATAGGTGTAAGCTAGGTTTAGGTAAAATAGGGGCACAACTTTAAGAGTTGGAAACCAAAATATTGCCAAAAAAAACAAAAAGAACGAAAATAAGTGGGAAAAAAAAGGAATCGGAGTATGTATAACGCACAAGTACAGGGCGCTATACATTAACACCGTTAATGTATAGCGCCCTGTACTTGGGCGTTATACATAAAGCTACAAAATCCAGGTATAGCGCCCATATACACGGCGATATACATAACTTTTATGTATAGCGCCGTGTATATGGGCGCTATACGTCCAATTTAAAATCCATCGTCTTCCTCCAGACGAATCCCATTCTTCTTCCCCCATTTTTTTACTCCTCCTCCAAAATTTTGGTCCCCCCCGCTGCCCCACTCGCAATTAAAAAAAAAAATTGGGTCCCCCCGTTATAGAAAAGGTAAAGAAAGTAGGTCCCACATTGGAATAAAACTTCGTATTATTGTGAAAGCACACTTCCGGAGTCAAAATTTCAATCGATTTGCTTTCCGAAAATTTAAATCGAGGTATTTCGATTTATTTTATGTTTAAAGTTTTATAATAATGCATATTATTTGATTTGTATGTGTTCTATTTCGTTTTGTATTCTTTTTTTGCGAAACTAGTATGTTAAATTTATCCGTCTTTGCAAAATTAGTATGTTTTCATGCCTTTTGTGTTTTATTTGCAATTTAAATTTTTTTTTGTTTATGTTTAGTTTAGATTATTTTTTAGCGTAGTATAATCTAGAGCTTTT
>ML300222.1:0-10910 GCA_005239495.1 Nicotiana undulata
CACAGTCATATATATTTATTTATTTATTTCGACTTTCACGATTCAGGCCAAGCCTCTCACAATGCTATTATTTTCCCAATTTCAAACAGAAGATGATATACCTCGTAAGCCTTAACCAATAATATTTCACAACAAAACCAACCGGAATATAAGTAAACACCGTAACGCTGTCAATCTAGCTCAGTCTTTATATACTATGATAAACTCAAGAGAACAACCAACATCTTTAACACACTTACAACAACAATTAGAAATAACTCAATGAAACCCAATAAACNGATGAGAAAGGGGATCATGTTTAACAAACGGTTTGGGTGGTGCATAGATACTCGTCACCACGCCTATACATCACACCCATGCAATTCATGTAGCAAACAAGTGGTTTAAAAGTGAAATTCCCTAATTCTACCCAAACCCTCAATTTTTACCATGAAATTTCTTAGTTTTTGATTTAAAAGTGATGAAAAACAATGGGTTATTGAAGGAGGTTCGAAAATTTGAAGAAGAAGAAGTCTACCCGTTTTGTATTTATTTTTCTGCCAGCTATTCTGTCTCGTCTTTCGTGCCAAACGATCCCTAAACTCGATTTTCTTGTGTCCTATGGATTTCTTGAGAAATTCTAATGAATTTAGGCTTTTGAATCACTCAATTTTACCTTATAATGAAGGAGATATGTAGGTTTTAAGATTTACAAATAGTGCAGGTTTTTAATACGTCGTCAGAGGCAAATTCGTAATTAACCTGAAAAATCTGGGCAACATTGGTAAAATAGCCATAAAATCCTCATACGATGTCCAAATTTGATGATTCTTTTTGCTACAGGTCCGTAATTACGATACGGATCTAATACTTCATTCAAAACATAAATCGGAGCTCATTTGTTCAATATGATATCATTTATGCTTGAAGAAACGACGTCGAAACATAAGAAAGAACGAGCGCAACACAACCCAAACTTATTTGAAACTCACCCAAGCCCTCGGGTCTCTAAATCAAACATGAACGCAAGTCTAAAAGTATAATACAGACTTGCTCCTTCGATCAAATCATGAAAATAACATGTAAAACAACGAATTAAACCTCAAAACTCATTATTTTCCTCAAGAACACTTATAGTTCATAACTTTTCAACCGGATGTCCGAATCACGTCAAACGAACTCCGTATTTCACCAAATTTCACAAGCAAGGCCTGGATATCATAACAAATATGTACTGGCCTCCGGAACCAAAATACGGGCCCGATACCAATGACTTCAAACATTAATTTTTTTCATTATTTCATAAATATTTCAGCAAAATAATTTCTTTCAAAAATTGATCTCTAAGGATCAGGACCTCATAATTTATTTTCGGGCATACGTCCGAGTCCCATATTTTATTGTGGACCTCCCGGGATTGTCAAAAC
Source organism: Nicotiana undulata (assembly GCA_005239495.1). Classification (NCBI taxonomy): domain Eukaryota; kingdom Viridiplantae; phylum Streptophyta; class Magnoliopsida; order Solanales; family Solanaceae; genus Nicotiana; species Nicotiana undulata. The sequence goes on from ML300222.1 coordinate 1,407, forward strand.
ACAAATTCGGGTCCGTTTACTGAAAATGTTGACCAAAGTCAACTATAATAAAATCTTAACTCTAGAAATTACTATTTCTCATATTTTAACATAAAAGCTTTCCGGTTTCATGCCCGGACTGTGCACACAAATCGAGATATTTAAAATTAGTCTTTTTATGGCTAATAAGCCTAGAATTGTGTCTAAATTCTTAAAATGACCCTTTGGGTCATCACAATCTGACAGCAGTGGCATTGTCGGACGTACTGGATGCAATCTGTTTCCATGGTCATCCAGAAGTAACCCACTCGGAGTATCTTCTTCGCTATTACAAACCTGTTCATATGTGGACCGCAAGTCCCAACATGAATTTCTTCCAATAGTTTTGACGCTTCCTTTGCGTCGACGCACCTTAATAACCCCAAATCAGGAGTCCTCCTATACAGGATTCCTCCGTTGTGAAAGAAATTGTTAGACAATCTCCGAAGTGTGCGCTTCGTAGTGGAGTTTGCAAGCTCTGGGTATTCTCTTTTTGCCAAATATTCCTTGATGTCATGAAACCAAGGATTTCCTCTGCTTCTTCTTCAACATGGGGCACAGTAGGCCGGCGGACTGTGAATTTTCATTGGAATGGGGTTAATGAAAGTTTTGTCTGGATGCTGAATCATAGATGACAAGGTAGCCAGAGCATCGGGGAACTCGTTCTGGATTCTGGGGACATGCCGAAACTCTATCTTTGTGAACCTCTTTCTCAACTCCTGAACGTGATGTAGATAGGGTAGTATCTTGGAATTTTTGGTTGCCCATTCTCCTTTTACCTGATGTACCAATAGATCTTAGTCACCAATCACTAACATCTCATAGACGTTCATGTCAATGGCCATGTTGATCCCTAAGATACATGCCTCATATTCAGCCATGTTGTTGGTGCAAGGAAACCTGAGTTTGGCGGATGCTGGATAATGCTGGCCTGTTTCCGATATTAAGACTACTCTGATACCGACTCCTTTGAAGTTTGTTGCGCCATCAAAGAACATCCTCCAACCGTCGTAGGATTCTACAATGTCTTCTCCTGCGAATGATACTTCATCAGGAAAATACGTTTTCAGGGGTTCGTATTCTCCGTCCACTAGATTTTCAGCAAGATGGTCTGCTAATGCTTGTCCCTTGACCGCTTTTTGAGTCACATAAATAATGTCGAACTCACTCAACAGGATCTGCCACTTGGCTAGCTTGCCAGTGGGCACGAGTTTCTGAAAAGTGTACTTCAATGGATCCATACTTGATATGAGATATGTTGTGTAGTCACAGAAGTAGTGTCTCAGCTTCTAAGCGACCCAAGTCAAAGCGCAGCAAGTGCGTTCCAATAAAGAATACCGGTCCTCGTACGGAGTGAACTTCTTGCTGAGATAGTAAATAACTTGCTCATTCCTTCCTGTTTCGTCATGTTGCCCCAGAACGCAATCAAAAGCTCCATCTAGTACGACAAGGTAGAGTAGCAGGGGTCTACCTGGATCAGGTGGTACCAAGACCAGCAGTGTGGATAGATACTCCTTGATTCTGTCAAAAGCTTTTTGACAATCCTCGGTCCACTTAGTCGCAGCGTCCTTCCTTAGCATTTTGAAGATCGTCTCACAGATGACTGTAGACTGTGCTATGAATCGGCTGTTGTAATTGAGTCTTCTCAAGAAGCTCATAACATCTTTCTTGTTCTTTGGCGGCGGTATCTCTTGAATGGATTTGACCTTTTACGGATCCAATTCTATTCCCCGGCGGTTCACAATAAATCCTAACAACTTCCCAGCAGGAACCCCGAATGCACACTTTGCGGGGTTCAGCTTCAGATTATATTTTCTCAACATGTTGAAAAACTTCCTTAAATCTTCCATGTGATCAACAGCTTTCTTTGATTTGATAATGACGTCGTCCACATACACCTCGATCTCTTTGTGAATCATGTCATGGAATATGGTAGTCATGGCCCTCATGTAGGTGGCCCCTGCATTCTTTAAACCGAACGACATCATCTTGTAACAGTACACTCCCCAGGGCGTGATGAACGCCGTTTTCTCAGCATCTTCCTCATCCATCAAAATTTGATGATAACGGCGAAGCAATCTACGAAGGACTGTAGCTCATGTTTGGCATAGTTGTCAATTAAAATGTGTATGTTTGGCAGGGGGAAATCATCTTTCGGACTGGCCCGGTTGAGATCCCGGCATTCGACACAGACTCTGACCTTCCCGTCTTTCTTTGGCCCAGGTACGATGTTGGCTAACCATGTTGGGTACTCAACTACCCGGAGAACTTTGGCGCTGATCTGCTTGGTAACTTCTTCTTTGATTTTCAAGCTCATGTCAGTTTTGAACTTTCTGAGCTTTTGCTTTACCGGTGGGCACGCCGGATTGGTCGGCAGTTTGTGAGCCACAATGGACGTACTTAGACCAGACATGTCATCATACGACCAGGCGAATATGTCCTCATACTCCCTTAGGAACTCTGTATACTCTTTCTTCTCTGACGGTGACAAATGGATACTGATGCGTGTTTCCTTGACGTTTTCTGAATCTCCCAGGTTGACAACCTCAGTCTCATCCAAGTTGGACTTAGGTCTATTTTCGAAGTTTTCGACCTCTTTAAAATTTTGTCGGGTATATCGTCTTTGTCTGAATCAATGTCCGTTTGTTGCGTCATCTCATTGCACGTCACAGTCATCGGTTCATTAAGTAAAGTAATAGTAATGCTATATAGATAAAGTAATGAGAGAAAACGGTAACAATGAATATCGGATTCATAAAGAAATTGAAAATGCTTTGATAAATTGAATAACTTGTTTTGAACATTGAAGATCTTATTGCGGGAATTGAAAAACGCAGAGAAGGGAAATTTTTTTGGTAAATAAAATAGTAAATAATGCTTGTTTTTAGCCTTGCTACCCCGAGGATCGGCGGGCTCTGGTGGTCTTGATAGACCAGTTTTTGAGATATGCTCCCTCGCTTACTGCCTGTACGGAAGGTTCTTCCTCCCCCTCCTCCTCGAGAACAACACAGCAATCCATGTCCTCGTCTTCTAGAAACAAATTTCTCATTGCCGTCAGTGCTTCCTCTTCGTCTGACCCATAGATGATGTCAGCCTTCTTGAAGGTCTTCTCCAGATGAGGTATTGGCTGCTCCAAAGGGTAGTAGGGATTGTGCCACAGTGGTGACCAATCGTTGAATTCTTCCCATGTATACTCATACCTCAGACCAAAAGTAGTACCATGCTTCTTGAGTTTTATGGGCTTTGTGATCCTTTGGAGGTTCTTACCGAGACCTTTGCCTGGCTCGTATCCTCCCCAATTCAGGATGCTCTCGATTTTGCTATCCCACCATTTGTATTTGTCAATGGCATTGACTCGCTCAATATGGTGATAAGTTCCTCCGCCCAGTTTTCTCTTCCCATCAATCACTGGGATAGTCTGGCGACTATAGATAGGGTTGCTACCATCACCGTGGATGATTACATCTTGGTGGTTCCATTCGAATTTCAGCGCCTGATGTAGTATTGATGCGACGGCCCCAGCATCATGGATCCAGGGTCGCCCTAACAACAAGTTGTAAGATGCCGACACGTCTATTACTTGGAAGTCTACTTCGAACCAGGTTGGTCCCATATGTAAGCATAGATTGATTTCCCCCATGGTAGCTCTTTGAGACCCGTCGAAGGCTTTCACGTTGATTGCTCCATATCTTATCTTGTGTAGCACTTTACCCAATTTCTTGAGTGTTATCAACGGACAAATGTTAAGACTGGAACCTCCATCGATCAAGATCCTCGTGATGAAATGATCTTTGCATTGCACGGTGATGTGCAATGCTTTGTTATGTCCCAATCCCTCAGGTGGTAACTCGTCTTCATGAAAAGTAATTTTGTGACTTTCCAATACCTGGCCCACCATGTTGGCCATTTCTCCGCTGGTGATGTTGTTCGGCACGTATGCTTCGCTCAACACTTTTAGCAAAGCATTTCTGTGCGTCTCAGAATTCTGCAGCAAAGAGAGAATAAATATCTGTGCTGGTGTCTTGTTCAGTTGGTCGATGACCGAATACCTTAGCCTATATTTTCCTCCAAAGATCATCGGAACCTGTTTCAATGAGGGGAGGGCGGTTGGAAGCTTGCTTGCTTGACTCGGCCAGATGTTCAGGGGTATAGACTCTACCAGTTCTCGTCATACCCTGTGCTGCGATGGCTTCCTCAGACTTGTTTTTACCTTTACTTCTTGCCTCGACTGTATAATACCAAGGGATAGCATCTGAATAGAAAGGTGGTGTGGTTGACATTGCTACTGGAATTGGCGTGGTCATTCTTACGTCAACTGGAGTGTATGTTAGGGGTGGAAGGAATGCAACCTCGAGTGGTGCTGGTGCGTTTGCTGGAGATACATACTCAACTTCAATTGGCACTGGCGCCTTCGCCTTTGCAGGCGGTGCTGCTTCAAACTCAAATGGGATAGACATATTCACCTCGACATTATCAGATGGATGAATCTGGACTATGATCGGGTTGAGAGTGATTGCAGGTTTCTTTGGGTCATCGCCTTCTGCGATCAACCCGATTGACCCCTCGGGATCCCAATCATCATCTACTTCAATCATATGGATACCTCCACCCTTATAGTCTGGTAAAGGGTTATTGTGGACGTTCGGAGCGGGATCTTTCGCCACAATAATCTTATTATCAATGAGGGTCTGTATCTTATCTTTAAGAGAGCAGCATTCTTCGATGGTGTGTCCTTTCATGCCAGAATGGTATGCACAGGATTTGTTTGGGTTAACCCACTGAGAAGGGTTCTCCGTGGTGGCAGCAGGGATAGGTGTAACGTAACCAACAACTTTGAGTTTTTCATACAACTGGTCGATGGGCTTGGTTATGGCGGTATATTGTTTTGGAGGGCGGCGATCAAAGTTAGGGCGAGGCCTAGGGAAATTTTGGCGGGTAGGGGGTGATTGATAGTGAGGTGCCTTGGAATTATAGGTGTTGTAGACGGGAGCGGGTTGTGAATATCTATGTGGGGTAGGTTTATATGTGGGTGGTGGATATTGGTATGAAGGTGAAGGTGCTTGGTAGGGAGGTGAGGGTGCTTGGTAGTTTGGGGTTGGCTGATATGTGAAGGGAGGTGTTGGGTAGACTTGGTATTTGGGTGGGGGTTTGGCTTGTTGTGCAACCATTATGGCTCCCACGTCTCTCTTCTTAGACACACCGCCGAACTGTAAAGCCTTGTTAGTGGCTTGCAAATCTTCAAAATTTGTAACCATACCGCTCTTGATACCTTCTTCAATTCGCTCTCCCAATTTGATAATGTCGGAGAACTTGTGGCCTTCAACCATCATTAGCCGTTCATAATATTGTGCGTCCTGAGCTCGGACAAGAACTTGTTCATCTGTTCTTCCTCTAAAGCAGGTCTGACTTTAGCAGCTTCCGATCTCCAACGAGTAGCATACTCGCGAAAGGTTTCTGTGGGTTTCTTCTTCAAGTTTTGGATGTAGAACACATCTGGTGCGTTTTCTATATTGAATCTAAACATGTCCATGAAGTCTGTTGCCATGCTTACCCAGTTCGACCATTTCTTAGGTCTTGGCTGATATACCAAGACAGTGTGTCTCCCTTCAGACTCCTCACGAACAACTTCATGTTGATCCTTTCGTCTTTTCCTATGCCAACCAATTTATCACAGTAGGTCCTCAGATGGATCCTCGGATCACCAGTGCCATCAAACATTTCAAACTTTGGAGGTTTGTACCGCTTGGGTAGTTCGTCATCAGGTTGTATGCAGAGATCTTCATAGTTCAAACCTTCAATTCCCTTAACTCCCTCGACACCTTGAACTCGGCTAGTCAGCTTTCTAAGTTCCTCAACCAGATTCTTGATAAACGAGTCCTTCTTATCAGATTCGAAGGTATGTGAGATAGGCGGAATGGAGTGAGTCACAGTTTCCACGTAGATGGGATTGTTATAAGCATGGAAGTGGTCCTTCGTGGGGTTTTGAGGTTCGTGGATGGATGGTGGAGTGTTGTTGTGGCAAGCGTTTCATGGTGCATTGAGAGTTTGGCTATGGTGAGGTGTAGGGTGATTTGGTTGTTTTGGGATATTCTGTGGTGGTGTAGGGTTGGCATCAGGGAGGGAAAATGATAGGTTGGCCAGATTCCGGACCTGGTCGAGCTCTTCTTGAAACTTCAACAATTTCTGTTCTAATGGTGACATGTTCTCATGCAAAACCTGAATACCCCGGCCTTCAGTAGTCTCAACCTGTTCAGCCGTATTGTCTTTCCTGATACCGCTGGATTCTGCCATCTTACCTTTGCCCTTGTTTCTACCTTTGGGAGGACTGAGAGGAGGAGTAGGTGGAGGCCTTTTGGATCTTGTGAGGTAGGCGGATGATGCCAGAATGCACGAACTAACCTTTGGGGAAGGGGATAATAACTAAAAGAGAAACAAAACAAAAGGTAACCGAGTCAGTGAGGATTATGAAAAATATTGCAGAAATTAAACATGTAAAATGTAAAGCGTATCCTAAGTTGGGGACCTCTTTGTGCCCGAGGTAGTCCTAGCGACAAATTGATTCGGAGAACTTAAAATGCTAAATGCCTCATTTTATTGATAAAAAATAGAAAAATCTTTAAGACGACTCTAAATATGCGAAAATAAAAGGCACTAATGGCCATAGGCCTTATTACATTAATGAAGAAAATAAGACACCCCTATCTACTTGGTCCCAGAAGAACCTTCCCCAGATTCGGCATTCTTGCTTCCCTCGATCAGCTTTCCCAACTCGCGAAGTCCTAGCAGTAGGTAGGTTCTGGCTAAGTATCTCCCTTCAGCTCCCTCAGCCTTTTGGCAAGTCTCGATCCTTTTGATGAATTTCTCCTCTAGTTCAACTATACCTTGCTCCAAGTAACTCAACCTCTGGTTGGCGCTGATAGCCATGTCATTCCATTCCTCGATCAACCTTTTGTTGGACTCATGTATCTTGTGGTGATCTTCCTCACATTCACAGATCCTTTTGCGCAGTTGGTTGTACTTGACTTGTGCTTCAGCCTTTTCGTCTATGACCCGGTGACCTCGAACAAACCCCGGCTCGATTTGACCACCCATATCTTCTTCTAACCAACCAAGATAGAAAGGAGTGCAACTGGCGTGATACCTGTCTGGCTCGATGGTGTCTTTTTCGAACCTAATCCTACATTGCCATAGGTACTGAGCTTGGCACTTGTGAGGGCTATCATCATTCTGGAAGTCTGCTCGAAGATGGCTCATTTTCTCGATCCTAGGTATGACCTTCTACCTGCTTGCCTCATAAATCGCAGAGGGACGTAAGGGTATGTCCCCCTCAGACCAATCAGTATCAGAAATGAAGCGTCTCGGGACCGAATGATGAACTCGTCTGTCGGAAACCACTCAAACATCCATTGAAACTGATCCTCGATTAAATTACCAAATAACTCAACCCATCCTTCGGCATTCTCCGGCTGAGCGAACATGTCGGGAATATAGTTCATTTGCTTTGGGTGATGAAAAGCGATATGGTCATCCCAAATCCTTCGATGGATGTCTTGTCGGGATTCGCCTTTTTGCAGATGTTCTATGAGCCAGAGTTGGAGTAATAAGTTGCAACCTTCGAAATGCCTTGCTTCTCGTTGACACATTTCTAGGGCCTGATACATATCTGCGATGATCATGGGCACAATGCTGAAGTCCTGCCCGTCTATCCCTTCCATTAGCGTCTTAGTTACCATGGCCAACCTAGTATGGATTCTTTCCTTCTTCATTGGGAACACAATCAAAACCAAAAAACACGAACACTCAGCGATGGATATGTACCATAGAGGTGATGGCGAACTCGTCTTGGTAGGTGCGGTATGATTTGCATAAGACTAGTTTGCATTACCAGAGATTGGGTAAGGGCTTGAGGTTATCCCAAGGGGAAGGTATTAGGCACCCCTCAGGATCCACAACTGTGGTTCCTGGCCAAATGGTTTTTGTGAATTCGGAAAATAAGAAAATAACAAATAAGGCTCTGGTAAGAGGGGATTTCAAACAAGTATTGAAGTTTATTAAAAGTTGAAAGGAATCAAAAGATAAATATTTGGGAAAAAACGTCCTAGGTTTAAAGTAATATGGATCACATCAATGCAATACCCGATAGGCAGAGCTACACGTGGTATTAACGCATCGGTCATCATATCCATATTCTACCCTTTCCTGCCCGTGAAGGTGTTTAAAGTGCGTGTTTGGTCACGAGCTCTATTACATGCTATTACCCGTCCCATCCTATCAGTCCCGGAGGAGATTAGAACTACTATCCTAAATGGAGGTACTAGGCTGACTCCTGGGTTTAAAGAAAAAAATTCTAAGCGACAAACAATAACAATTAGGACTGCAGATAGAGGGGAAACAAATAAGACCAGATATGAGGCCCAATTATTCCTCCACAGATTATGCACATAATCAGCACGACTCAAACACAGGTAAGGGCTTAAATTTTAGAATCCTAAAGCATGATATCTAGGCGAGACTGGATGTGATGACCCAAAAGGTCATCCTAAGTAATTCCAGCTAAATCTATGTCCCGAGGCCCCGAAAGCCTCCGTTAATCTCACCTCGATATGCGTGCGCAGCCCGGGGCAGGTAGCCGAGAAGCTTCCATGTGAAAATTTGATAAATGTGATTTTTGAATTGACTAATTGAATAAAGTTGACTTTGGTCAATATTTTTGGTAAACGGACCCAGACCCATGATGTGACGGTCCTGGAGGGTCCGTAGGAAAATATGGGACTTGGGCGTATGCCTGGAATCGAATTACGAGGTCCCAAGCCCGAGAAATGAATTTTTAAAGGAAATTGTTTTCTGGAAATAATAAAGGAATTTGAAAATGAATTATTAAGTGAAAACCGTGTTACCGGGCCCGTATTAAGGTTCCGGAGCCCGCAATAGGTTTATTATATGTTATTTGTCTTATTTGTGAAATTTGGTGTGAAACGGACTTGAAACAACGTGATTCGGATTAAAAATGGGAAATTTAGAAGTTTATGAAGTTTGAGAAAATTCTAAGAGTTGTGAGGTTTGATTCGATGTTCTTGATGATATTTTGATTATTTAAATGCTTGAATAAGTTCGTAAGATGTTTTGGGAGTCGTGTGTGTTTTTGGTTTTGAGACCCGAGGGCTCGGGTGAGTTTCGGGTAGCTAACGGGGTGTTAAAGAGTCAAAAATCTGGTGTGATGTTGCAGGTTTCTGGTGTCTGGTGTTTTCTTCTCTGCGATCGCAGCCCTTGCTCCGCGATCGCAGAGGTCTGTCCAGGTCCCTTCCGCGATCGCATTCCTTCGACCGCAATCACATTGTGTGACGTCCCAGTGTTCCGCGATTGCAAACCTCTTCTTGTGATCGCATAGGGTCAGCTAAGCTATGCTCCCCCATCGCGACTCCTCTTCTGCGATCGCAGTGAGTTAGGACCAGACTCTCCGCGATCGCAGCCCTCTTCTTGCGATCG
>MDKH01086510.1:0-45976 GCA_005239495.1 Nicotiana undulata
TATATATATATATATATATATATATTATTAGTTTTTAAAACGTTGAGTTAAAGTGGACTCTTGAGTTTATAATCTATATTGATTTTTTAACTCCAAAATTTTTCAAAGCCTTTCCATACGTATTTGGACCATTCTCCCCTTAAGATCTTCCAATACAAGGGTAAATTAATTTCTTATTTAAGAATTCTTACCTAGTTCTATAAGGAAAGATCTAATAACCAAATTTAGTTAATATTAAAGTCTTAAATATTAACGTGTAAAATTATGTCCTAGAACTAATAGGATTATATGGCTAATATCTAGAATTCCAGTTATGTTCTTTTATTATGAATTATTATACTTAATATTATAAGGACATATTTGTAAACTGATATTGTATTCATGCTTTTATAATAACTAGTCTCTACGTTCGTGCGTTGCACGAGAAATATGTATTGAAAATAATAAACTTTCAATTGCTTACACTGTTGAATATGTATACAGTACGAAGTTAATAATCAATTCCTTAAAATAAAATTCATCTAATATATAATTCGAACAAAGTCATTAATAATAATTTTTTATATAACATATGAGGACCAAATGGAATTAATTAAGTACTTTAGTGCTACTGTAACTGCAGATACAATAACTAAGGGATCTACACAACAAATCACGACACCAGTGGGGCATCAATTCCAGTCTAATTCAGAATTAGAAGCACCTTTCACTAAAATGGGTTTGGAGAAAAGGATGGATTTAAGTGTTGTTCAAATGAATGTGTCCTCATCTTCATGTGAAGGTACGCCAATGAAGACAATTATGGAGAAAGGAGTGGAGATTGAGATGAAAAGCAATGGAACAGTAACAGGGAAGCAGAAGGAGGAGACAACAGTTAATACAGAGATGCCGGAGGATAAGAGATCTTGGGCCAATTTGTTTGCTGGCAACAGATCGTCTGAAAATGGTATGTGTTTATCCTACATCCCCCCTGAAATTGTAGATGGGAATGTTGTGGTAATGGTTGATAGGGAAGAAGTGGAACCAGAATAAAAAATGGGAATGTGCTTTAATTATCTATATAATTGGGGACAATCCGCGTTATAAGTTTATGGAGAGGTATATTGCACAAAATTGGAGTAAAGTGAGTATTCCAGAGCTGTTTTTACATAAAGAAGGGTACTATATTGCAAAATTTGATACTATTGGGGATTTGAAAGACATACTGTATGGGGGACCTTATACAATTAATGAAAGGCTTATGATTTTGAAGCAGTGGACTCCAGATTTTGACATCAAAGCATAATTTCTAAGGGAGATTCCTCTATGGATCACATTTCCAAATCTGCCTATGAGCTATTGGGGAAGTAAGACATTGAGCAAACTTGCAAGTGCCATAGGGAGGCCTTTGTTTGCTGATGAATGTACAGCCAAGTAACAAGGATTTCTTATGCAAGAATTTTAGTGGAAGCAAATGTGACAAAACAATTGCCAGCAGAGTTGACATTGCAAAATCCATTAGGGAGAATGATAGTTCAACAGGTGGAGTATGAATGGAAACCAAAATACTGTGATGATTGTATGAAGATTGGACACGACTGTACAGAGAAGAAAATGGAATATAATGAAGAACAACAAACAGTAACTAAGAAGCAAGGGAAAATAGTCTCAAAGTGGCAAGTTAAAGGCCAAAGAAAGCAACAACAAAGAGAGCAAGTAGTACAGAAATCTGAGATGATGGTTACTGATAAACAAATAGCAGAAGAAATGGAGGAAAAAAGGGATAAAGGGAAAATAATTCAAGGGCTGAACAATGAAGATGAATGGCCAGAGTTTGGGAATAACAGTAAGTGGGAACAACTACAATAACCACAAAAAAATGGGTTCCAATTGTTACAACAGGAGGAGGAGAGATCTAAGGAGACTATACCACCTGATAGAGGGGGTGAAAGTAAAATCCATCAATGACTTGGTTATTTTGGAATGTCAGGGGGGTGAATAAGAGGTATAAACAGAAAGAAATAAAAAAGTATATCAGGGATAAACATATAAAGTTGGCTGGATTGGTTGAAACAAGAGTGAAAGAGGAAAATGCTGGGAAAATGTTGAATAAAATAGGAATAGGATGGAATAAAATTACTAATTATGAGCATGCTGCAAATGGGAGAGTATGGATAGTCTGGGATGAACAATTATACACAGTGCAACAGATAGAAAAGCAAGAGCAGTTAGTCCATTGTTTGGTTACAAGGAAACATAATGGGATATCATGCTACTTAATAATAGTGTATTTGTATAATATTGTGGAAAAAAGAGGCAAGTTGTGGGAGCAAATAAGGAAGTTAGCACAAGTCATAAAGGGGTCTTGGTTGCTAGGGGAGATTTTAATGCTATTGTGCATGTTCAAGACAGAATATCAAAAGTACCTGTGACTAATGCAGATGTGAAAGACCTTGGGGAGTTATGTCATGACATTGGAATAGCTAAACTACCATGGAAGGGGGACTACTACACATGGACCAACAAGCAACAGGGGGTGGAAAGAGTATGGAGTAGAATAGATAGGATGTATGGCAATGATACATGGATGATGAACTACAGTCACATAAGTACTGATTATGGGGAGCCATACATTTCAGATCATAGTCCAATGATAGTTAATATAAGACATCAGAGGACACAAGTTAAGAGTCCATTCAGATTCTTCAACATCTGGACAAGTCATGCAGATTTTGAAAAAATTGTTAAAGAAGAGTGGAGCAGAAACAGACTAAAAGGGAAGATGCAAGATATATGGTATAAACTCAAATGTATGAAACAATTGTTTAGGCAATTGAATGTTAGTGAGTTTAAAGGTGTCACAGAGAAAATGGAGCAGGCAAGGAGTATTAAAAGTCAGATACAAAGCCAAATGCAAACGGATTATAGTGATTTATTGCAAATGCAAGAAAAGGAATGACTTCTGAAACTTGAGAAATGGTCAATGGTTGAAGAGAAGATCCTGCAGCAAAAGGCAGGAGCAAATTGGATTAAACTAGGTGATGGGAACAACAAGTTTTTTTCAGCAGTCATCAAGGAAAGGCAACAGAGAAAGCAGATCACAAAACTGCAGTCATTAACAGGTATCAAGCTAACAGACCAGGCAGCCATAAAGGAAGAAATTGTATCATTCTATAAATGACTAATAGGAACTAGTGCTAATAGATTACCAGCTGTGGATATGGAGGTAATGAAGAAAGGTCCAGTATTGAATGCAACACAACAATAAGGGTTGAATGCTGAGATAACAGATCAAGAGATTGAGGATGCTATGAAAGGAATTGGAAGTGATAAAGCTCCTGGCATAGATGGTTATAATGCTGAATTCTATAAGAAAGCATGGCCAATAATCAAGGAATATGTGTATGCAGTAGTGAAGGAGTTCTTTCAGACAGGTGAAATATATTCAGCAATCAATTGCACTACCATCACATTGTTGCCTAAGTGTCCTAATCCAATTACGGTGAGAGACTTTAGACCTATTTCTTGTTGCTTTGTATTATACAAGATTATCTCTAAGGTGATTGCAAGTAGACTTTAGCATATAATGCCTCATATTATATCTGAAGCTCAGGCAGGGTTTATGCCAGGAAGAAAGATTGCAGACAACATTATATTGGCACATGAGTTAGTCAAGAATTACAACAGGAAGCACATTTCTCCCAGATGCATGGTGAAGGTAGATATGATGAAAGCATATGATTCAGCAGACTGGGTGTATTTGGAGCAGTTGTTAGAGTATCTATGTTTCCCAACAAGGTTCATCAAATGGGTGAAGGCATGCTTCTCAACACTGAGCTACTCTATAATAATAAATGGGGAATTAGCAAAGCCATTTGCAGCAGCTAAGGGACTAAGGCAAGGGGACCCTATATCCCTTTTCTTATTTGTAGTGGCAATGGAATATTTAAGTAGATTACTGAAAGGGCTAAAGCAAATGAAGGAGTATAGATTTCATCCGAGATGTGGTAAGATGGATATTACACATTTAAGCTTTGCAAATGACATGTTGATGTTTGCTAGAGGGGATCACAAGTTAGTGCTTCAACTGCAAGCTTGCTTCAAAAAATTCTCTGCAGCTTCTGGACTACAAGCCAATCTAAATAAGAGTGAAATCTACTTTGGGGGTGTGGAGCAGAGTGTAAGGCAGGACATATTGAAGAGTACTAGTTATGCAACAGGTGAACTTCCTTTTAAATATCTTGGTATTCCATTGGACACAAAGAAACTGACAGCTATACAGTGGCAACCATTAGTGGACAAAATAGTAGCATTAGCTTGAGAAGATTAGGCCTTAGAGTGTGGTTTTGCTGCTCGAGGACGAGCAAAGGTTTAAGTGTGGGGTGTTGATAATAGGTGAATTAGACTATATTTTTTCCCCTAATGAACCACACTTTATTATGTTTTTAATGTGAATGTTGGTAACAAAATGCTCTGATTAGTGTTTGTTGTGCTGTGCAGGATATATTCCATGAGAGGAGATACTTTGGAGCAATTTGGAGTCAATTAAGGGAGTTTGAGGCCAATCGAGTGGAACCCGTGAGGAAAGCACAAGAGAAAGGGCTAAAACTGCTGGGACATGGTCCACCGCGACCGCGGTGGACCGCGACTGGATCGCGGTGGAGAGATAATTGAAGCAGAATAACACGTGGTCCACCGTTGTCGCACCGCGGTCTTGCCGCGACCGCGGGCGACAGCTGACAGGCCTGGAAAATTGAAGGACTTAAGTGCAAAATACGGGATTAATTTGCCAAACCCTATTTAAACATTGTAAATCCGCCCAAGAGAAGGAGATCATTATTTTTAGGCTCAAGTAGGAGGCAAGACTCATTGTGAGAAGACAAGAAACCATTAGAGTTTTATATTTTCTTCCTTTCATCTTTATTTTGAGCATCATGAATTCTTTTGGGTTTTTATTGTTCTTGAGCATGAGTAGCTAACTTTTCTAATCTAAGGTTTTGGTGGAACCCGTAGGGGATGAACTAATTGTGATATTAATATAGTTTTGTTTGGTTGTTAATCTCTATTTGTTCAACTACGTTATTGTTGTAGTTGATTGAAGGGCCCTCAATTAGCTGTTCCTATTTATTATGTATCTACTTGAGAGAGAGTGCATATTTAGGTAGTTGTTTGAACAACATTACTCCCGGAGTATAGGCGAGAGTCATAACCTTGAGTTTAGAGGTTGGATTAGAGATAACGATACCTTGGGTGCAGTCTAAAGTGAACTGTAATGCAAACTAGCTAGCGTAACTTGAGAGAGTGCGTCTAGTAAATTATCATAATTACTTGAGAGAGATTTATGATAATTAGAGTGTTCATGATTGATAGAGACAACTAAATCAAAACTATAGGAAGTTCACAAGAAGGAATTTCACCAACGGGGGAAACCATAACCTTAGACCTTTATTCCAATTGTTTACGCCTTATTGTTAGTTAATCTTTAGTTTATTATTTCTGTTCAGCTGTAGTATAAACAACACAAAGTGATATTTATAACTTTTGAGAAAGTTGATTATTGAGAATTTAATACTCTAACAACAACATTTGATACGTTAATTCCCGGTGGGATTCGACTCTGGGCATAATATCCCGGATTATATTTGCAACGCCCGCTTAATCTTTTATTAGACATAGTTGAGCGTAATCAACAATTTCTTTTCTTTGTGTCGGACATTATTCCATTTCAATTACTGCATAATTTTATGTCAATTTTTTTGAGATTTCTTAGCCAACATTCAAAACCCATTTGTTTATACAAAAGAAATCATATTATACAAAAATTAAAACTATTAAATATCACGTCAAATATTACAAAATGCGTACCAAAATACTAAACTTTCGCGATAAGTGTTTTAAATCACTTGTTACTAAATATATATTTTAAAATTCAATAATCAATTCCTTATGAAAAGAATATATATAATCGAAATCAACTTATTGATAAAGTTTTGACATAATCTAAAGATAAATTGGACCTGAACATTTTGAGAGTATGCTAAAAGATTAGAATGGCTTCAAGGATTCCATAAACACTTATGGAATAGGTATATTCAAAATTTACGGTCACACCATGTAATTACTTAATATTTAATGACACAGGTATATGGGAGTCATATTTGTTTAGATTAAGATATGATAAATAACGGGTATATTGTTTATTACAAATCTTATATTAAAAATTATAGATTCTGAATCATATAAATATTTTAATTCCATGCAGTGCACTTTATCTCAATCTCACGAGGCAATTTGTATGAATCAAAATTTGCAATGCACAGTAATGAATTAAAACTTTTTCAGAATCCGCTAATTGCATCTGCCTCTCTTGAAGTTACCATAACTGATACTCCTCTCTGGGTGATCTAAACTTAAGACTTTCATCTAATCTTTCAACATAAAATACGAAATAAAAAACTGGCAATTATCTATAAAAATAGTAAAACGTCTAATATATTTAAAACTCAGAAATTCCACAAATAAAGTCCAGGTCTCCAAAATCTAATCTTTACCGACAAAGACACACATTCAATAATATTTGAATTGCTTTCCATTCATATAATGAATAAACGAATACATTTCTTTTACTAATATGGCTCTAATATGGTCATGTTGATTTGGACTCTATAATATTTGAAGTTGTCACGACCCAAAATCTATGGGTTGTGATGGCGTCGGACACACTATCAGGCAAGCCAATCCTCGAACTAGTTCAAACAACTTCATGCTTAACATTTTCGAAATCATGCATTTTTCTGCATTTATAATCAAATAATGAAACAAATTCTTGTAAACTAAATACGGCGGAAAGTCCACTTAATGCAGTACAAGAAATACCAACACCTTCCCAGAACCCGGTGACACAAGTGCATGAGCAATTTCGAATAATTTATACAATTATACAACTCTTGTCCGAGAATTTAAATTGGACAAAGGCAATATAGGTAAAATGTAAGTACATAGAAGGGAGACTCTGCCAGCTGCGGAACGCCTCGGGATGAATGCAGCTCGTATAAGTCTCCAAATCAATCACTGAACTATAAAGGTACCTGTGCAACACAATGCACAGAAAGTGGAGCATGTGTACATATACATATATGTACCCAGTGAGTATCCCGTCTAATCTCGAAGAAGTAGTGATGAGAGGTCGACTTGACACTCACTAAGGTCCAACAGTATGATATAACAATGATAAACCGAATAAAAGCGGAAGACATGTAAGACAATGAGTAGCAATTATGTATAAAGCAGAGAAATCCAAGTAAATACTGGAACGATAACAATGGCCACTTTCTTTCCCCCAAATATCCAATACAAGTCAATAACCATGAAACAATGCCAAATAATCATGCGCACATAAGAATAAGACAATCGGCTGGAGTCACAAGGAAGAATAGCTATGCACTGCCGAGGATCGAACGACCCGTCCCAAAAGTGCATGCTTACCATAGTCATGTCTGCGCACTGCCGAGGATCGAACGGCCCGTACCAAAAGTGCATTCTCAATTATATCATCTCTGTGCACTGCCGAGGATCGATCGGCCCGTCCCAAAAGTGCACCTTTCAATTCGCCGTGGCGTATGACCCGCTCCCATGAGAGTGAGGAAAATCACACATCGCTCGCGGAATGTAAATTGCGAAGCGGTCACATGCACACACAATAATCTTTAAAATTTTACTTTCCATAACCAATTCCTTCCAATTATCAAATTCCATAAAATCTCAGAGAAAAGCAATACCATGCAAATTCATGAGTTCATAACATATATGTCATTTGCAAGAAAGAGTATAAGGCATGTTGTGGCCCTAAAATTTCACGACATGGCACAATTTCTTTTTATTTTACTTTCCGTAAAACAATTTCTTTTGCATTAGCTAAATTTCCATAAAACTCAGAGAAAACATAACTACGTATAACAGGATTTCATAACACAAAGTTCATCACAAGAAGAACACAAGGCATGATGTGGGGCCTAACTACCCGGACATAACAATAATAGCCGCTACGTACGGACTCTCGTCACTTGGTACGTACGTAGCCCCCACAAACAATTGCACACAACATGTAGAAGACCTATGGGGACAGTTTCCTCTTACAAGGTTAGAAAGGAAACTCACCTTGCTCCGAAGATTCATAACCGGCTTCCAAGCCTCTACGACGACTTCAATGGACGCACGACGCCCCAAAACTATTCAAATAACGACAATTCAATGAAAATATACTCTATTGTTCATAACAAATTCAAATTACAAAGTTCCCCAACCCGGCTCAATGAAATGACCAAAATGTCCTCGGGCCCACGTGCCGAAACTTCGAAATTTCTTGAAGATAATCTCTACCCACAGCCCGACTAGTTCAATTATACAATTTACTCTAATATTTATGCTCAATCCGAGGCTAAAAATCAATTATCAAATTCTAGGTTTCCTTGTCAATTCCCAAATTTTCCTCACTTCCCAAATCAAATCTATGAGATAATCTTGTATTTAACTTGGAGATAGGTAGAAACATCTTTCCTCTGAAGCTTGATGAAATTTCCCTTGAGATGCTCTCCAAAAATCGCCCCATCAATGGAACAAATGAAGGAAATGGCCAAAATCTCGTTTTTTTAAAACACCTCACTGCCCAGTCCAATCCTTCTTCGCGAACGCGGTACCTCTCCGCGAACGCATAGAACAAAAACTCCAGCCCCCCCCCCCCCCCCCCCCCCCATTTACTCTTCGTGAACGCAGTACACCACCGCGAACACATAGAACAAAAATTCCAGGTTCCCTATTTACTCTTCTCAAACAACCTATAGTAGAATGGTCATAACTTTTTGCACAAAACTCCAAATGACAAATGGTTTACATTTCTAGAAACTAGACACAAAGGGTTACAACTTTCATTTACATCATCTCAAAATTCCTTATAGATTGTGAGATATGAGCCTCCGAAGTCAGACCTGCGTAACTGATATTTTTCTTCTTCGCGAACGCGAGGCACTGTTCGCGAACGCGAAGAGCAAAGTCCCTACTACTTCGCGAACGCGAAGGGATCCCCGCGAACGCGAAGAACAACACCAAACACCAACAACAGCCATCTCAAAACAGCCCGAAATGATCTGAAACCACCCCGAAACACACCCGAGGTCCCCGGGACCCCGTCCAATCACACGACTCAGTCCCATAACACCCCACGGACTTGCTCGAGGCTTCAAATCACATCAAACAACGCCGAAATCATGAATCGCACCGAAATTCTACTTTATGAACTTTGAAATTTCAAGCTTTCACATTCGACGCCGAAACCCGCCAAATCACCTCTGATTAATCCCAAATTTTGCACGTAAGTCATATTCAACATTATGGACCTGGTCCAACTTCCTGAATCGCATTCCGACCCCGATATCAAAATTTCCACTTCCGGTCGGATTCTTCAAAAACTTTCAAATTTCTAACTTTAGCCAAATGACTTTAAAATAACCTACAGACGTCCGAATTCACTTCTGATCGCGCTCCCAACTTCAGAATCACCATACGAAGCTATTCCCAGACTCGGAATCCCAAACGGACATCAATATCATTGAAATGCCTCCCAACCCAAGCTTAGGAAATTCCTTCCAAAAATGCTTACTTCCACAATATACGCTGAAACGCTCCCGGGTTATCCAAAACCCGATCCAGACATACGCCCAAGTCCTAAATCATCATACAAACCTGCTGGAACCTTCCGATTCTGATTCCGAGGTCGTTTGCTCAAAATTCCAATCTTACTCAATTCTTCCAACTTTAGACTTCCGAAATGAGAATTTGCCTTCCAATCTAACTCTGAATTCCTGAATTCCAACTACGACCATACGCACAAGTCATAATACCTAAAATGAATTTGTTCATGACTTCCAACCGCTGAACGACGCGCCAGAACTCAAAACGACCGGTCGGGTCGTTACATTCTCCCCCACTTAAATAGACGTTCGTCTTCGAACGTGCCAAGAATTGCCCTGAAGTTATCTGAAATCACTGTTTAACACCTCGTGCACCTGCCCGTGCCGCCACAACCCAGTTGAACACATAAACTTGATAAAATCTGAAGATACCCTCCTTTATCCATACCCCAAGTTCCAAACTGAATTCCAACACCGGAAATTCTTTGCCAGTCCTGTTCCTAATACATGAGCATCATGACAATTACCACACAAGGCATCAGAACCCAACTGCGTACCTTTGTTGAATCAGCACCGCACACCGCATAATCCATCATCTAACCACAATGACGTTCCATGAACCTTAATAGCCAAATTTCTTCGAACCTAATGCTCTCAATGCACCTTATAAGATATATACATACACCCTGCTATGATGTTGACGATACCACCACAACGGAGGAAATGCGTAGAAATTTCTAACCAATTGCAGAGTTAACCAAACATTGAATCCTTCCTCTTGACTAAGACCATCATCTCATTACGAACCAATAAGGGTAACTGTACTTTATTGTATTTCACATAATCTTAACGCACTGATTCCTGATGCAATAATCTCGTTTCACCCAGTATGAGCTGCTCAGACAACCAATCACCCCAGACTTGATCAACAGTCTCACACGATGCCACAATGCGCCAATAGGCCACAATTCGAACATGATACATAAGGAAATGACTCAGGAAGGGACTACTCGACTCACCTAACTCATATGAACTTTCCTCAGAGAATAGGAAGTAAAACAAAGGAAAAATAAATATAGGAACCTTACTCAACATCACACTATTGCGGCGTGCAACCCGATCCAAATAACATACCTGTGGCGACGTGCCACCTGATCCCATCATAAAATTTACATAATGAAATATCACGGAGCTGCGGTCACAAGCACGCTAAGTGCATAATACCATCCTGGGGAGACTGATAGAGCCATATGCTACAAAACTTAAGGAGAACTGAGGTACGATATATACACTCTGAATCTCAAGAGCTCTCCTGCTCACATAACATCATTACTACGCAGAAATTCAGCACATAGGAATTTATCAAGTCGTCTCACAACTCACACAACACAATCACAATATTACATGAATCTGACGAAGACGGAACAACATCTGATATTCCAACACCCCTCCTTGAGGAGAGCTATACTGAAATGAACACATCTGACTCACATGAAGCCCACAATCTTGTTTTAATCCATTCACACACTTCAAGTCGATTCTGCTTGCACTGAACTAGGTTAATAGCCTTACCTGGGTTCGTATTAACCCACTTCCTCCCATAATACGCAAGAGCAACCATCATAGCCGGGACAAACATCCACAATCCACAACCAAATGAACTGAACGACTTCCAGGCATAAATTCTCAAATAAGCAATATTGCACTTTCTTATACTTGGTCTATATCTTCAATCAATCAGGTGACTACACGTCACAATTATATAATCTTCCCGTGGTCACGCTCCCATGACCTTCCACACCAGGTAACAGGTTTGCACGTCCATACCACCGACCACGCTAACGTTGTAAAACAAATCAAGAACCCATAACCAGGATACAAAGCCTCTTTCACCAAACACTGATCTCAGGTGTCACTAAAGACAACACCAATTTCCTTACTCATCCGAGCTCATGACATCCTTGTTAACACCGAACCGCAATCTCGATTCTTACTCCCAATTACATACTATTTACCGCACCTAACATGCCAATATGAGATGGAGCAAGAATTCCATCATAACTCCTGAACCACTAATAGGGTGAACACTTTATCATATAGAAAACCGTTACTTACCTCAATTCACGAGGATCACAACAACACACGAGCGAATTCTCACAATCACAATACATGCAAGTTCCTTAAGTAGTGGTCTGAACCACCATAAACCATCCGGGATCCGCCTACACCTGACAGGCCATAGAACTTGAATGCTTCCAATGAAATCTATTACAACGGCCGACATGCCCCACGCACATCCGAACAAACCATACACATACGCAATCACACCGAAGGAACTTGATCACTGCCAAACAGGTTCCATTTCAACCATAGCTAACCAAATCCATCTTCCTTTTAATCATCTTCAATTGCCTCGGAGATAATAGCAGCTCCCTTCAACTCATAGCAACTCACCCCCTCAATTCTTCCCGAGTGACCCTGATTCACGAGACCGTGTTGCCTAAATCCCGCAACCCGTCTCATACCCTTTCAAATGACCATTCCCACAGTCCGGAGTCTATTTCTCTCACTCCTTAAACACTATCATGCATGCTGAAAATAACATAGGGTACTCCAATTATCTTTCCCTTTCTCAGAAACTACGCTGCAAAAGCTCGATTCTTAATCATACTGCTGCTTGAAACCCTTAAACACCGCATTCTCTAACCTTCGAATCTACTAGGACCACTGCTGAGAGTGACCCACTCTGACTGGACCCGAATACGATCAACTCTAAGGCTCTTCCAGCACATGAACATCCTCTCAATGAAGTACGCGACTGAGACACTGCCCTTACAACTTGCCTATGCCTTAGGCACAAATTCTGAACCTCCCGAAGCCTAACCCTGGTCCAATAGAACCTACTTGCACCTATTTATCAAATCCCAAGCATAATCACCATTTTATCCCTTTCCCTCAGCTGAAAACAACTTGCCAAATTGCCGACAATTCCGCAACCCTATGAGAACACGATCCTACAACCCAACTGCAGGAGGTGGGACTCTCCCACTTAGCCCGAAGCTACTCTTGCACCACTGTAAACCCTGCTGAAATCCTTTATCCTTTTCTAACATGCTCTTGCTCAACCAACCCGTACAGCCCTTCCGAATTCTCCTACTAGCACTCCCTAAATACCAAAATCCCCTGGCACCAGTCACACATTCTGCCTCCTACCGAATAGCCACTATGATTCCTTGCAGAAACTAGCCAACCACACCATCACTAACCTATACCCCAAAATACCTGCTAACCTATACCCAAAAATACCCACTAACCTATTCCTAGGAATACCTGCTAACCTATACCTAGAAATAACCCACCTGCAGAAATCACCAACTGACACCGTCCAACAATATTGTGTTACACACCATCTACAACATCAATACCCCACCCTAAGCATGTTCTCATTCACCAACCTTGCATGCTTGCCCGCTCCTCCTGGACATCTACTAACTGCTCCACCACATCTTCTGATCCACTACAGCTCTCAAATCACTCCAACTTTCCCTTAAGATAGGCAGCCGTCCTACCATTGACCTCATGCTATGCTTCCACTCTTCCACTTGTTAAACTCTTTCCTTTAAGAAACTACCGTCTTCCGTTCCTTCCACCTGGCCTTTCAGAAATTTAGCTGCCATCTGACACGTCTCTCGTGACGTCCTTCCTCACATGCTTCTCGCTGCGACCTCAATGCAATATCATTTCCCGTAGCTCTTAAACCCGCAGATCACCACAACTTCAGACTCTTCAAAGATCATCTTCCTCGAGTTGTTTTCACTAGAAGTAGCTATTATATTTTGAACCATCACACACCACGATCTACGTCATCCGTTCCTTCAATACTGCTGCACAACACTTTAACCCAATGAAACTGAAGAACCATAACACCGACGAACTTAACGCATCCCATTCGATCAATGATGACAATATTACATCACGGGTGAGTATTCCACCTCACTCGAAACCACAAAGTCTTGCTAATTTATCAATCCCAACCGGACATTTCATAGTCCAGATTCCTTTCCTTCGTCGGAACTAAAATACTGAAATCTCAAAATCACCCCCTAAGAAGACCTCCCTTCAAGCCATTCATTACCCCAACATACGGGCAATCATTCTATCAAAATACCAACACCGCGCGATAACCAATCTAAAAAACCATAACAATCTGAGCACAACCTCGAAGTTCTCAAAAACACAGCCACTGAACTGAAGAAACATAATATTCTTCTTGCAGGGCAACAACAATAGCCCAAAACGACTACGCACGGAAGACTTCACGCACTATATTTGTAACATCATCACAACTCCTCAAATTCCCGATTCAAAACAAGTGCTTCGCGACGCGTAAGATTGAGTAGGAAGGAAACATAGGCATAAGCCTTAAGGGAATCAAATCGCACGATGAGGAATCAAGAAGGGAAGTACTCCTAACAATCCTATAGCCTCTCGAAGATAAGTACAGACGTCTCCGTACCGATCTGCAAGACTTTACTAGACTTGCTCATGACTTGTGAAACCTAGGGGAACCTAGAGCTCTGATACCACGTTGTCACGACCCAAAATCTATGGGTTGTGATGGCGCCGGACACTCTGTCAGGCAAGCCAATCCCCGAGCTAGTTCAAACAACTTCCTGCTTAACATTTTCGAAATCATGCCTTTTTCTGCATTTATAATCAAATAATGAAACAAATTCTCGTAAACTAAATACGGCGGAAAGTCCACTTAATGCAGTACAAGAAATACCAAAACCTTCCCAGAACCTGGTGACACAAGTACATGAGCAATTTCGAAGAATTTATACAATTATACAACTCTTGTCCGAGAATTTAAATTGGACAAAGGCAATATAGGTAAAATGTAAGTACATAGAAGGGAGACTCTGCCAGCTGCGGAACGCCTCAGAATGAATGCAGCCCGTATAAGTCTCCAAATCAATCACTGAACTATAAAGGTACCTATGCAACACAATGCACAGAAAGTGTAGCATGAGTACATACACATATATGTACCCAGTGAGTATCCCGTCTAATCTCGAAGAAGTAGTGACGAGAGGTCGACTTGACACTCACTAAGGTCCAACAGTATGATATAACAATGATAAACGAATAAAAGCGGAAGACATGTAAGACAGTGAATAACAATTATGTATATAGCACAAAAATCCAAGTAAGTACTGGAACGATAACAATGTCCACTTTCTTTCCCCCAAATATCCAATACGAGTCAATAACCATGAAACAATGCCAAATAAGCATGCGCACACAGGAATAAGACAACCAGCCGGAGTCATAAGGAAGAATAGCTACGCACTGTCGAGGATCAAACGGCCTGTCCCAAAAGTGCATGCTTACCCTAGTCATGTCTGCGCACTGCCGAGGATCGAACGGCCCGAACCATAAGTGCGTCTTTCAATGTAACCATATCATAACATAGTACAACTTCGTCCATGCACTGCCGAGGATCGAACGGCCCGAACCATAAGTGCGTCTTTCAATGTAACCATATCATAACATAGTACAACTTCGTCCATGCACTGCCGAGGATCGAACGGCCTGTACCAAAAGTGCATTCTCAATTATATCATCTCTGTGCACTGGCGAGGATCGATCGGCCCGTCCCAAAAGTGCACCTTTCAATCCGCCGTGACGTACGGCCCGCTCCCATGAGAGTGGGGGAAATCACACATCGCTCGCGGAATGTAAATTGCGAAGCGGTCACATGCACACACAATAATCTTTAAAAATGTACTTTCCATAACAATTTCTTCCAATTATCAAATTCCATAAAGTCTCAGAGAAAAGCAATACCACGCAAATTCATGAGTTCATAACATATATGTCATTTGCAAGAAAGAGTATAAGGCATGATGTGGCCCTAAAATTTCACGACATGGCACAATTCCTTTTTATATTACTTTCCGTAAAACAATTTCTTTCGCATTAGCTAAATTTCCATAAAACTCAGAGAAAACATAACTACGTATAGCAGGATTTCATAACATATAGTTCATCACAAGAAGAACACAAGGCATGATGTGGGGCCTAACTACCCGGAAATAACAATAATAGCCGCTACGTACGAACTCTCGTCACTTGGTACGTACGTATCACCCACAAACAATTGCACACAGCATGTAGAACACCTATGGGGACAGTTCCCTCTTACAAGGTTAGAAAGGAGACTCACCTCACTCCGAAGATTCATAACCGGTTTCCAAGCCTCTACGACGACTTCAATGGATGCACGACGCCCCCAAACTATTCAAATAACGACAATTCAATGAAAATATACTCTATTGTTCATAACAAATTCAAATTACAAAGTTCCCCAACCCGGCTCAATGATGACCAAAATGACCTCGGGCCCACGTGCCCGAACTTCGAAATTTCTTGAAGATAATATCTACCCACAACCGACTAGTTCAATTATACAATTTACTCCAATATTTATGCTCAATCCGAGGCTAAAAATCAATTTTATCAAATTCTAGGTTTCCTTGAAAATTCCCAAATTTTCCTCAATTCCCATATCAAATCTATGCGATAATCTTGTATTTAACTTGGAGATAGGTAGAAACATCTTACTTCTGAAGCTTGATGAAATTTCCCTTGAGATGCTCTCCAAAAATCGCCTCATCAATGGAACAAATGAAGGAAATGGCCAAAATCCCGTTTTTTTAAAACACTTCACTGCCCAGTCCAATCCTTCTTCTCGACCGTGGTACCTCGCCGCGAACGCATAGAACAAAAACTCCAGCTCCCCATTTACTCTTCGCGAACACGGTACACCACCGCGAACGCATAGAACAAAAATTCCAGGTTCCCTATTTACTCTTCTCAAACAGCCTCTAGTAGAATGGTCATAACTTTTTGCAAAAAAACTCAAAATGACAAATGGTATACTTTTATAGAAACTAGACACAAAGGGATACAACTTTTATTTTTATATCATCTCAAAATTCCTTATAGATGGTGAGATATGAGCCTCTGAAGTCTTACCTGCGCAGCAGATATTTTTCTTCTTTGCGAACACGAGGCACTGTTCGCGAACGCGAAGAGCAAAGTCCCTGATGCCAAATTCTTCTTCGCGAACGCGAAGGGATCCCCGCGAACGCGAAGAACAATACCAGACACCAGCAACAGCCATCTCAAAACAGCCCGAAATGATCCGAAACCACCTCGAAACACACCTAAGGCCCCCCGGACCCCGTTGCATCACACGACTCAGTCCCATAACACCCCACAGACTTTCTCGAGGCTTCAAATCACATCAAACAACGCCGAAATCACGAATCGCACCGAAATTCTACTTTATGAACTTTGAAATTTCAAGCTTTCACATTTGACGCCGAAACCTGCCAAATCACCTTCGATTAACCCCAAATTTTGCACGCAAGTCATATTCAATATTACGGACCTACTCCAATTTCATGAATCGCATTCCGACCCCGGTATCAAAATTTCCACTTCCGGTCAGATTCTTCAAAAACCTTCAAATTTCTAACTTTAGCCAAATGACTTCAAAATAACCTACGGACGTCCGAATTCACTTCCGATCGCACTCCCAACTTCAGAATCACCATACGAAGCTATTCCCAGACTCAGAATCCCAAACGGACATCAATATCATTGAAATGCCTCCCAACCCAAGCTTAGGAAATTCCTTCCAAAAATGTTTACTTCCACAATATACGCCGAAACGCTCCCGGGTTATCCAAAACCCGATCCGGACATATGCCCAAGTCTGAAATCATCATACGAACCTGTTGGAACCTTCGGATTCTGATTCCGATGTCGTTTGCTCAAAATTCCAATCTTACTCAATATATATATATATATATATATATATATATATATATATATATATATACGGTTCACATCGGAAATAATATTAAATGAATTATAGTTATATTCCATGATAACTTTAAACAATCCTAGAAAATATTATTTGAAAAGGTCTTTAAAGCCTACAACTAATGATAGCAAAAATTAGGATAGTATTACTTATCGTTTCAGTGTAACTCAATTACATAGAAAAATCTCGAAACAATTACGTCATATTTTGTTAACGTGATATATTTCTTGGATTTATGTATGAATATTAAGACTTCCCACATAGTACCTGGTTTAAAAATGAAAGATTTAATAATCAAAATTTCAGTTAATTTCAAAGTCCTAATATTTAGATTCCTACTATTTGAAGAACGAATATTTCAAAAAAGAAAAAAAATTGGTTTAAAGTTCCTAAATATTAGAAAAAAGGGCATAAATGACTACATATAAATATAGATTTGTAAAAGGTTTAGCTAAAATCTCGTTATTTTAACCAATAAAATAGATGTTTTAATGACATGCATACTTATTGATTAAAATTTTAAGAATATCAAATTTTTTCTAGGTTGAGGATTGGGTCTTGGAACATTGGGACGTTGACGGGGAAGTATATAGAGTTAGGTAACATTCTTCAAAAGAGGAAGATCAATATAGCGTGTGTTCAAGAGACTAGATGGAAGGGTACTAGGGCACGAGATATAGACGGGTTTAAACTATGGTACTCAGGGAGCGTTGGGGGTAAGAATGGGGTAGGTATTTTAGTAGACAGGGACCTTAGGGAGCTCGTGGTTGAGGTTAAGAAGGTAAATGATAGGTTGATGAGTATTAAGTTGGTAGTTGGTGGGTTTACTGTTAACGTGGTTAGTGCATACGCTCCTCAGGTATGTTTGAACCAGGAGGTCAAGAAGCAATTTTGGGATTATTTGGATGAGATGGTGTGTAGTATCCCGCACACAGAGAAGTTGTTCATTGGCGGAGATTTCAATGGTCATATTGGGGCTAGTTCTAGGGGTATGATGATGTGCATGGCGGATACGTTTTTGGGGATAAGAATGAGGGAGGTAATTCTCTGTTGGAGTTTGCTAGAGCTTTTGATTTGGTTATTACAAACTCGAGTTTCCCGAAGAGGGAAGAGCACCTGGTCACTTTCCGAAATTCAATGGGCAAGACTCAGATTGGTTAGCTTCTCTGCAGAAAATGCGATAAAGGTTTGTGCACTGACTGCAAGGTCATCCCGAGTGAGCACCTCACGACTCTACATAGGCTCCTAGTTATGGACCTGGAGATCAAGAGGAGTAGGAGTAAGAGGGAGGGGTGCAGGCAACCTAAGATCAAGTGGGGTAACTTAACCAAGGACAAAGCTCAGGAGTTAGAGAAGAAGTTGTTGGTTATGAGGGACTGGATGAGTATGGGGGACGCATCTCCATGACTGCGTATTGTATTAGGGTAGCTGCTGGAGAGGTCTTAGGGGTCACGAAAGGTTCTCCTGGGGGTCATAAAGGGGACTGGTGGTGAAATGAAGAGGTTCAAGGTAAAGTGGAAGCTAAGAAAGCTTCTTATTTGAAGCTAGTAGAGAGTACAAACGAGGAGGAAAAAAGGACTTATCGGGAGTGTTGCATAAAAGAAAAGAAAGAGGCAAAGTTAGAAGTTACGACGGGTAAGAACGCAGCGTTTGCTCGTTTGTACGAGGGGCTCGAAGGCAAAGGCGGGGACAAGACGTTGTACCGGTTTGCCAAGGTGAGGGATAGGAAAGCCCGTGACTTAGACCAAGTCAAGTGCATCAAGGACGAGGATGGAAAAGTGTTTATGGACGAGGCACTCATTAGGAGAAGATGGCAGGCATACTTCCATAAACTGTTGAATGAGGAGGGGGATATACGCATTGTGTTGGGTGAGTTGGAGCACTCCGAGAGTCGGCGAGATTTTGGGTACTGTAGGAAGATTACGGTAGAGGAGGTGGAAGGGGCGATGCGTAAGATGTGCAGGGGCAGAGCAACGGGGCCAGACGAAATCCCGGTGGAATTCTGGAAGAGCGCGGGGCGGGCAGGTTTGGAGTGGCTCACTGGGCTATTTAATATTATTTTTAAGACAAAGAAGATGCCTGAAGAATGGAGGTGGAGTATGATGGTTCCGCTTTACAAGAACAAGGTTGATATCTAAAATTGCAACAATTATAGGGGTATCAAGTTATTGAGTCACACTATGAAGGTTTAGGAGAAGGTGGTGGAGGCCAGGATGAGGAGGTGCGTGTCTATTTCCGAGAATCAGTTTGGATTCTTGCCGGGGCGTTCGACTACGGAAGCGATTCATCTTGTAAGGAGATTAGTGGAGCAGTACAGGGAAAGGAAGAAGGATTTGCATATGGTGTTTATTGACTTTGAGAAGGCATACGATAAAGTTCCGAGAGAGGTCTTGTGGAGGTGTTTGGAGGTTAGCAGCGTTCGGTAGCGTATATTAGGGTGATTAAGGGTATGTATGATGATGCTAAGACTCGGGTGAGGACTGTGGGTGGTGACTCAGACCATTTCCCTGTGGTGATGGGGTTGCACCAGGGATCGTCTCTTAGCCCATTTTTGTTTGCCTTGGCGATGAATGTACTGTCGCGTCACATCCAAGGGGAGATGGCTTGGTGCATGCTATTTGTCGATGATATAGTGTTGATTGACGAAACGCGTAGCGAAGTTAACGAGAGGTTGGAGGTTTGGAGACAGACCTTGGAGTTTAAAGGTTTCAAACTGAGTAGAACCAAGACAAAATACTTGAAGTGCAAATTCAGTGAGACCCATGATGCAGACGTAGAGGTTAAGCTTGATGCTCAAGTTATCCCCAAGAGAGCGAGTTTTAAGTATCTCGGGTCTATTATCCAGGGTAACGAGGAGATTGACAAAGATGTCACACATCGCATCGGAGCGGGGTGGATGAAGTGGAGGATCTCTTCCGGTGTTCTATATGATAGGCATGTGTTGTTAAGACTTAAGGGTAAGTTTTATCGAGTGGTGATTCGACCCGCTATGATGTATAGGGCTGAGTGTTGGCCAGTCAAGAACTCTCATGTGCAGAAGATGAGAGTAGCAGAGATGAGGATGTTGAGATGGATGTGTGGGTGTACCAGGGGAGATAGGATTAAGAATGAAGCTATCTGGGACAGAGTAGGAGTAGCCTCCGTGGAGGACAAGATGCGGGAGTCGCGGCTGAAATGGTTCGGACATGTTAGGAGAAGAAAGATTGATGCCCCTATCAGAAGGTGTGAGAGGTTGGCCATGGAGAGTTTGAGAAGGGGCCGAGGTAGGCCTAAGAAGTATCGGGGAGAAGAGATTAGGCAGGACACGGCGCTGCTTCAGTTCACTGAGGACATGACACTTGATAGGAGGGGGTGGAGATCGAGGATTAAGGTAAAAAGTTAGCAGATAGTGTTCACCGATAGGCTTAGTAGTATGCATGTCCCTTCATATTCTTAAATTTTTATTACGTTATGTGGTTTTGTTTGCCTCAGGTATTGCATTCCTTGTTGCTATTATTTGATAAAATTTATCTTCTGTCTGTCCCTTTTTTTCTCTTCCATCTTTCTTCCTTCATTGCTTCCTTCTTCTTCTTCTTGCCCTTCCTGAGCCGAGGGTCTATTGGTAACAACCACTCTACCTGCATTAGGTAAGGGTATCGTACAAACTACCCTCCCCAGACCCCACATGGTTAGATCAAACTGGGGTTGTTGTTGTTGTTGTAAATAGTTTCTTTTGAAAGGAAAATAAAGAGGCAAAATTGATAAGAAGACAAAAATTACAAAACGTTTATCGTCAATTGTAGGAAAAGAAACTTACCTTCTATGTAAGTATTTTTAAAATACTTTTGGTTCTTATTAGGAAAACGATATTTAACATAAATTTAATATTTTGGTTGATTTAGAACTCCTAAATATTAGGGAATAAGGAGATATTAATTACTAAAATTATACTTGATATTAAAGTCTTAAATATTAGGAAATTAACTAAATTACAATTTTGTCTTTTATAAAATTTATTTTTAAAGGATAAAAAGGCAAACGATATTTAGCTAAGAGTCTTTGTGCTTTTAATATAGTACGGATTAATTCTTTTTCTTTCTAATTTGATTTGTGGGAAATGAGTAACCTTATTGGTTATTAGTGCCCAAGTATCTGCAAAAAGAAAGATGGCATATGCAAAGGAATATACTTCAATTCAACCTACTCACCTACTCTTTTTTTCTGTGTTTATCGATCACTTTTCTTTCTTTTTTTATGTTACTAAATGGAAACCAGAATATTAGAAAAATTAAACTTGGGAATAACTTTTTAAAACAAGAAAAACTGGAGACTTTGTTACAGTAAGTAAAATTATTTTAGATGGAATTAAAATTTTTTACATGTGGCAATGTGAAAGCAAATTTATGAGAAGGCAATGTGAACATGTGAATGCTTTCTTGATTAAATTTCAGTGGAAATAGTACTCACTTCTCAAAAATGACAAGCAAAAAATTTGTTTAGGCAGAACTCTATTTTATTTGGAGAAAAAATATGGTTGATTACTTGTACAAGAGCTTCATTCTAGAGTAACTTGAAGAGGAGTCCCCCATGAGTAGCAAAGAAAGGAGCAAAGACCAAAGATTCAACAGCCATGAGCTTGATCAGTATATTCAATGATGGACCTGAAGTGTCTTTTAAAGGATCACCCACTGTATCTCCAATAACTGCAGCCTTGTGAGCATCTGATCCCTTTGGTCCTAATGCTCTAGCATGTTCTGTTGCACCAGCCTGCAGGAAAAAAAAAACATAATTCAGGCGGAAAATATTTTCTTAGAAAATGACTTACGTCATACCAAACTGTAGCAGAGTTCGTCAGAAATTACTGTGTGTAGTTAGGTTTAAAAAAAGTTATGTATATATACTATATATTGAATCCCTTTGGCTTTTCTTTGTGTTTGACTTTTCATATTTTGATACCCCTTAGTGAAAATCCTGGCTTCGCCACTAATACCAAATACAATGGCTTAATATATTGTAATATGTCAGTATTCTTGAAGTTTAGACCTTATAAGTTAATTACCTCTATGTACTTCTTGGCATTATCCCATGCCCCACCTGTGTTTGAAGCTGAAATGGCAACCTAAAGTCATCCAAAAAAGTGAATAAGTTACTATAAGATTGTCCGAATTTTAAGAGAGGTAATGAAATGCAGGGAGAAATGATAATCGAAATGTAAGGCCAATATTATGGACAAGAAAAGAGACATGAATGTTGCAAAGTGAAAATGAAGTAGAAGGCTGAATGGATAGGGAGAGGTACTAAGAGTTGCATACTTGAACACCAGAAACGAGAGAACCAGCGAGCACACCAGCCAGCGTTTCAACACCAAAGAAGGTACCAGCAATAAGAGGTGTTAACATGACCAAAGCTCCTGGTGGGATCATCTCTTTGAGGGAAGCGTCTGTTGAGATTTTAACACAAGTTGCATAGTCTGGTTTTGCTGTTCCTTCCATTAATCCTGGGATACTATTGAATTGCCTACGAACTTCTTCAACCATTTTCAGAGCTGCACTTCCTACACTCTTCATTGTCATGGCTGAGAACCAATACGGAAGCATAGCCCCTACTATCAATCCAATGAAGACCTTTGGTGCCAAGACATCGACAGTCTTCATACCAGCTCTGCTCACATAGGCACCAAATAAAGCAAGAGAGACAAGTGCAGCTGATCCAATCGCGAAACCCTGATAATGTGGAAAGTAGTTTATCATCTATATGTGCTCCAGAACTATGATGTCCGGCAGCTATTCATGTAGAGTAACACATAACATAGTATAAAGAGCAGAAGTAGCACGAACAAGACTTTGAATAGTCACTTCAGAGAAACTCCCTTTCACTCAACTCACCGATGACCTAAATGCTGATCATTAGAAGTTGCTGGAAACTTCCTAGTTTATAAGTGTAAACGACTAAACTTTTTGGAAAGAATTGCTAGGGACATCAAGAAACACTCAGTATGCCACTGATTAGCATTTGTGACTCTATAATCACATTGTAGCTTAATTGGACAAATATAGAGAGGTCTTAGAAAGAGACTTAACTAACCTTGCCAATTGCAGCTGTTGTGTTTCCAGCAGCATCTAGAGCATCGGTCCTTTCACGGATGCTATGGCTCATTCCAGCCATCTCCGCAATACCACCAGCATTATCACTGATAGGGCCATAAGCATCTATTGCGAGCCCTGTGGCTATAGTGCTAAGCATTCCCAGAGCAGCTACTGCAATACCATACATAGCAGCCAAGCTGAAGCTCACATATATAGAAGCGGCAATGGCAAATATGGGAATGATAACAGATTTATATCCAAGAGCTAATCCAAATATAACATTTGTCGCAGCGCCAGTCCTGCAAGAATCTGCCACATCCTGTACTGGACTGCAAGATTTTGCAACAGAAGACCTTAAGAACATAGATCAGATATTAAATAACCACCCAACCCTCAAACCCCACCCACCAAAAAAAAATTAAAAAGAGGAGAAGAAAAAACATGCATATACACAGTGCTTCATTGGTGGTGGAGAAACACCCTTCTCTATTTCAGTATGAAACACTAATTACTATTGCTAAGAAGTAGAGAGGAAAACTTGATAGCTTGTTCGATCATCACAGGTCACAATCTCTAGTAGCTTCTTTAAAGCAATTCCAGGTTGAGCATTTATTTTTCCTTAACCAATTAACGACTATTTTCTTGTTTCCATTTCGAAGCTAATTTTCATAACATGTTTAGCTTGACATTTGTTTCCCCTTCTTTTCTTTTCGATTGAGAAAGACTGCTTAAATAATACTTGATATGGCTTGAAAAATGGCAAGCTATGCAACTTATATTATAGTTAGTGATACTGATGTTAAACCTTGCATAATAATCAAATTATCCATTCACAATTTAACAACTGAAATTACCAACCTGTAAGCATTGCTCGTGTAATATTCAGTAGTATAACCAATGACCAAGCCAGCCCATAAACCAATTGAAACACAGAAGAATATGTGCCTGCAGCAATAAATAAATTATCATACTAAATTAGAAACATAGGCAAGAGGTGGAACAGTGCAGAAAATGTGAAGCAAGAAGAAGAGTACCAGTTCTTCACTATTTTCTCCGTTCCAAAGTCGAAAATAGTGAATTCTGATGGCAAAGTGAAGAAGCTGACAAAAGCAATTCCAACGGTCATCAGAACAGTTGAGATTACAAGTTGCTTCTTCAAAGATGGTTCGATATCAGTCACATTCTTTATCTCAAACATATCGGTTGCAAAAAGAGTAGTTATCAGGCAAACAATAATTCCCATTGAACTGATAATCAGAGGATAAGACATAGCTGAGTAGTCATGGCGGCTACCAAAGGATGAAATGGATGCAACAAATAGTGCTGCACATGATGACTCAGCATAGGAACCGAATAAATCTGAGCCCATTCCAGCAATATCCCCCACATTATCGCCTACATTGTCTGCTATTACCTGTGATCAACAAAGGACAATGTAACACAAAATTTGTAAGGCTTAAACTTATATACACGGATAGCATAAAGAATATAGGAAAGAGCAGAAGTGACATCAAGGAATAGGGGAACCTAAAAGGTTTAGAGGAGGAATTACAGCTGGATTACGCGGATCATCTTCAGGAATATTACGTTCAACTTTTCCAACTAGATCAGCACCAACATCTGCTGCTTTTGTATATATACCTCCTCCAACTCTTCCAAAGAGAGCCATTGAAGATCCTCCAAGACCGTAACCAGTAATAGATTCGAATAGACCCTCCCAATCATCTCCATAGTACAGCTTAAATAAGTTGATTGAAACATATAGAACTAAGAGGCCATTGGCAGCAAGTAGGAATCCCATAACTGCACCAGAGCGGAAAGCTGTAACGAACGCCTTCCCAATGCTTTTCCTTGCTTCCAGAGTTGTTCTTGCATTGGCATATGTTGCAATTTTCATTCCAAGGAAACCAGAAAGAGCTGAAGTTATGGCCCCCAGAAAGAAGGCGATGGTGGTGAATATAGCAGTGGCTAAAGCTGGTTTGCAAAGATTTTCTTTGTTGAAAGTGCAAGGCTCGCTTTCTGTGCTGAACTTTTTTACTGATCCAAGGAAGAGAAAAATGGTTGCTCCAAATACCACCATGAATATGCCGAGATATTTGTACTCCGTGAACAGGAAGGATGTCGCCCCTGCCAACATTCGACATAGTTAATACAAAAGTAACAGGACAATCATATCCCTTCTTTTTCTTTTCATCATTGATCCATGCAGTAATAAGGAATCAACAAGATATATAGGTAATGAATGGATAGGAGAACTAGCTCAAGAGTCTAATGGAGCTAGCAGCTGTACATAGTTGTACTTGGTTCAATAAAAAAATTCATTTTCAACCAAAAACGTTATGCCATGCTACATATTTAGTAGGAATCTACTAGCTAGGACTCTGATTAAATTGGCATAAGCAAGCTCAATTTGTATCATATTCTTCCTCAATTCAAACCTGTTATCTCAGAAAATGCAAGTATCTCTTTGCATCCGTAAATGACAATGAGGATACCTCAGCATTGGGATTTTAGTTTTGTTTGTCAGCTATCGATCGATATGATAAACAATAAATTTGAAAAAAGACACTTGAAATAAAGGAGAAGTCCATGGATATTAAAGTACAGACGTACATGGAACCAACAACGGTTACAGCAAAAGGGGAAAGGAGAAAAGGTTCATGCTCTGCACCCAAGGGCATAGCTTAGAGGTCAATGAAGTGTGTGAAAACACAGGAAAATGGAGTCCAAATCAGAGCAGGAAAAGAAAACGCTTGTTGATTTGTTTGCATCTGCCTAAGCTTTGCCGGGTAGAGTTAGTAGTCAGGTAAAGTTCATGCTTTTTCTTGTTAACCATGTTTAAGGCGCGGAAATGCATGACAAAAACAATCATCATAACCTTAGTATGTAAACAAAAAAGCGCACCTTCAGAAATGGCTTTCTGAATCTCAGCACACTTGGCAACAGTCGCATCAGAATCAATGCCTTCTTCTTGTACATCTTCTTCAATCAACATGTCATTGCATCCATCTTCCAATTCTGACCCGCTAGAGATACTGACCTTCGAGACCAGAAACCACTGAAGCAGGGCAAAACCAATGCCAACAAGAGAAGCTAAAGGTATCAGAATCTGTGTTAAGGCCTCACTCATCACCATTTCAGATATTTCAACTGCACCAGCCAAATTCAGCTACTTCTCTTGAATCTTTTCACTTTCTGCTATATATAAGCACGCAACAAAAAGGATGAACTCAGGTTTTTTGGCTTTTTAAACGGAGTTTAACTTTTATGCACTGGTGTAAAAAAAATTATGCTTACCTAAAATATACTACAACTAAGGCAAATTATCTGTTAAATACAGTGACATGTAAAACTTCCTTGCACTATCTATGTATATAAAATCAAAACCAAATGGAGCTTAATATATGGTATGTGCCAAGTCCAAAATCTGCAACTGATGTTGCCTGTTGACAACTTGACAAAGAAAATGTAACGTGGAACAAAAAATTGCTCTTTGGTAGCTTTGCATGCAAGGAAACCGGTGGAATACTTTAAATTGGTTGGTTTGATTTACCGTTTTGTTTGATTTAGAAAACTTAATCCAAAAGACCTCGTGTAAGGAGCAATTGACAGGTAAATCAAAATCAATATCGATAGGAGAAGTTGTGCATCAAATTCTGCATTTATTAAATTTACAATTTTGACTAACCATTGCATAACTATAAAAATGTCAAGTCTTCAATATTTTGAGAATTAGATGGTTTAAATAGTCAAGAGTCACGCAAATACCCTTTTTAAAATGTTTTTGTTTATTGTGCTCACATTCCTTCATTAATAAGGTACTTGTAGAGTTTAACTATGTGATTAACGTCATTAGGTTCAACTATGTCGTTAACGAGATATATCGTTAGAAAAACCTTTTTTTTTTGTTTTTTGATTTTGAAGATGAAGCTCTTGGCATCAATTCAGTCAATTGTTTATCTGTTTTTAATTAAAAAAATATTAGTCATATTAATATTGCTAGTCCTAGCATTAGTAATAATTTTCTATAGGGATTCAAACTCCAATTTCTTGCAGGTTCATTGAAGTCAGAGACATTCTTGTGAAATAAAGTAAGGCTAAGTCAGCCGTCAACTTGAAGCTATGGTATGCAAGCAAACAGATTTAGAGTAGTCTTAGGAGAAGATTACTTAGCAATTAAGGGAGGAAAAGTATGAACTATCAAGTTCTCGTTAAAAATCTCTTTGAGCTATTCTTCTGAATCAAAGATCCTACTTCTCCCTTGGATTTTCACAAATTAATACAAGCCTAAATGAACGCCATGCATCAACTACTTAACATTTTGAAATATCGCATGAGCCACGAGGGATAACGTGCGATACGCACAAGTGGTATTTCTTTGTTCTACCAAAACCCAAGACGGGAAAAAAGAAAAGTATAATAGCAGCAAATAACATCATAAGATAGAAATTAGAAGTCAAACCTCGGTCAAATGATATGTATTCTCACTTTAACTTATTCTTTAAAGCATGCTTAATTTGATACAAACATCATATGCGAATAACTAATTTTTATATTTACTCTCCAGCAGTTTCTGCATTCGTCTACTAATCCTTGTCAACCCTTTTTTACATGGACAGACCAGGGCAAAGCTTAGCCTGTTAAGGAAAATCAGAAACCTAAAACATGAACGGAAAATATTGAAAATTGACCAGCTGCAACTGCAGTGGCGGATCCACATTGAACCAGGGGTGTCAAGCGACATCACTTGGCCGAAAAATTACACTATATTGCTAGATAATTTTTTTTATTTTATGTATTACTATACGTTGACTCCCTTGACTTTTCGATGTATTTAATTATTTTATATTTTGACACCCCTTTATGAAAATTCTGTCTCCGCCACTGGGCATCCGCCTCACCACTTAAACACCTCAACCCAAAATAACAACTACCCCTTCTTTTCTGCAACTCCATCCCTTGTTGAACAACTTGCAAAGTGATGCCAGTGTACTGCCATTTGCCTTTCAGGTCACTACCAAAGTCAAAAAGAACATCTCCCCAAAAGCTCAGCATAAATTAAGTTCATATGGTCATTATGAACTTAACTCTCTTGCTCCAACTCTGTTTAGGTGTATAAAACAACAAATTACTGATCAAATCTTAAGCATTGTCAATAATAATTTCAAGAAGCAAAAATTCAGAGGCAAAAGAACTATCAAATTTAACAAAGTTACAAAAGGCAAAGATCTTACCATTTGTTTACGAGAGCACAAAACGCTTTCAAACTGCAAGCCCAATCATTACTCGAACTGAGACCTTAAAGGTTGAATAGCCCACGAAGGTGGAGGTGCCTGAAGCAGGATTGGTTTCCCAGTAACAGGATGCTCAAAAGATAAACTTTCTGCATGAAGATCATGGCCATCATATCTGCTGCCTTTCCAATCAAGACACCTTCATATCTTACATCTCCTCGTATAGGAATTCCAAGATACTGGCAATGCAAGCGAATTTGATGTGTTCTTCCGCTTCGAGGGCGTGCCCTCACCAAAATCTCATCATTCTTCAAGTCACAACCAATGACTGATTTCTCTTGAACTATGACTACCGCTTCATCTTTTTGTAAGCCTGAAACCTCTTTAAAACACCCACCGTTCACTGATAATACTTCGAAAGAGGTCTCCATGTCTTTAACAAGTGATCCACCTGGCTGTTTCCTGCCCACATCTGATGCAGCATAAACACGCCAAGCTCCATATTTTGATCGGCCATGACCTGATTTAACAGTTATGTTTTCCCATTTTGGAGCAAACCCAACAAGAAAGCCAGGTATGTTTTCCTTACCTTATGGTCTGTAAATGCTTTTACAAACTTAGCTGCTACTTTGTGCAACTTAGTAATCAACATTACACCACTTGTATCACGATCAAGTCTTTTAGCTAAATGAAGCTCGGAAACATTAGCCCCTGAAGATATTAAAAGTGGTGGTTAAAACGTAAGAAAACCTCACAAGTACCCAAGTGGTATTTGTCAATTTATTTCTTCACTTAAACATAAGATGATTAAAATGTCTGTTTCACAGAACAACTTACGGACATCCATAAGTCCCCGACGGACCATGAACTTCATTCCTATTTCTCTCCCAAAACCATCTTTAGGCATTTAAAAGCCTGTATTTGATTATACATGACGAATAAACAGAAGTACAAGAGTTAGACCTATCAAGCAAGATTTAGCCCATTCGCAGATGTATATCATTCATCAGAAAAAGAACTAGATCATCTGTTTTTCTTCCTTCTTGGATAAGAAAGGACAGGGTAATTTATTTCACTACCTATTTTTTGAACTGGTAGTGTATTTCACTACTTGTTGACACACTCAATGCCTAGTTCCTTCATATAATGAGCTACAACACATTGTTCCCCTGTACCGTGTGTGATAACACCGGATAGGATAGGACTAGAGGCAGTGTAACTAATTCTATCAGAAAGGTGGTTCTTATTTTGTCCTTCCAGAGTAGGAGTAGGTGAAGACTCTTAGGGGCCATTTGGTTCATGGACTAGTTATACAGAGATTATAATAC
This sequence comes from Nicotiana undulata, assembly GCA_005239495.1. Classification (NCBI taxonomy): domain Eukaryota; kingdom Viridiplantae; phylum Streptophyta; class Magnoliopsida; order Solanales; family Solanaceae; genus Nicotiana; species Nicotiana undulata. The sequence continues at coordinate 30,190 of MDKH01086510.1, forward strand.
ATAATACAAGGGTTATTATATGGTTAAATAATAATATAAGGATCATTATATAGAAATACATGGATTGTCGGGCGGTGAATAATAATACATGGATTGCTATGTGATATATAAGAATGGATGTATTGTTATGTGGAGATCACAATATACGTGCATTCTGTTTTTTTAAGGAACAATATACATGCATTCTTACTCTACGTTCTAACAACAACAACAACCCAGTGAAATCCCACAAGTGGGGTATGGGGAGGGTTGTGCACGCAGACCTTACCACTACTCCGGAAGAGTAGAGAGGTTGTTTCCTATAGACCCTCGGCATAATAAGATGAAAACGAGACAGTGTAGCAGTAACAACAAAGGAATCCAGAAAGATAACACCACCAACGTAATAACCAAAAAATAGAGAGAAAAGTAATAACATTAAGCAGGAATGGCACAGTACTACAGACGTGATGGAATAATATAGACACAACAAGAGCAACTAGTGTCCTAAGACAAAACACTTCACTTATTGCCAATGAGGTGAAAGATTGAAAATTGTAATATGCAAGCTTGTTTCTGGGAGTCAAAATGCTTTTCTAAAAGGTAGACAAATCACAGATGCTTCACTTATTACCAATGAGGTACTGGTAGGGGTGTGCATTCGAATCGGTTTATCGATAAATCGAATCGATTATTTGTTATCGGTTTATCGATTTCGATTTCGATTTTGAAATTTTCCTTATCGAGTTATCGATTTCTATTTCGATATTGTCCTCTTCGGTTATCGGTTCGATAAACCGATAAGATATACTAAAAGACAAATATACCCTTATTCTATAATACCCTTTCATTTACCCTAAGTCCCTAACCCTATTATTTCCTCTACCCATTCTTCAGCGTTGCTTTTACCTTTCTCCCTCTCCCGCGAACTGCAAACCCAGCAGAGAAAGTGAACTCCGGCGAGCATTACTTCTCTTGAAACATTATTGCTTGTGAGATGCAAAGGGCTACAGCATCTGGACTTGTTAGATGTCATGCCCAAATTATGGGATCCGCGTATCATCGATTGTCCATTGTTAGAATCTCTGTCGGATGGGCTCGTCAATCTTGTTTCTTTGGAAGTTTTAACTTTATCAAACTACGAAAAACTACAACATCTGCCATCACCAAATTAAGGTACCTGAGAATTTCTGGTTGCCCGCAATTTAGATGAAAGTTGCCCAAACCAATGGTCCAAGATTTCTCATATTCCATCAATTGATTGGGCAGATTCAGGACCTACGTAAGTCGTTGTTTCTCTTCAGTACTATTTAAGAATTAATGCAATGTTATCAGTGAATTTGCAACTGTGCTTTGGCTTCAGCTTGAAAAATGTGGTTTAATTATGAAAAATTATGTGACTAGATCAAATGTTATGTTAGAAGGTTGCTTGCTGTTGTGTTAATATCGAGTCAAAATCTATTGGCAGTAATCACGTTGGCTATATTTCATTTAGATTTGGTAGAAAAATGTACAACAAGTTTGTCAACTTCTTTTCTCATACATAGATTTATTTTGTTTAACAGGGATTGGTTGTGTTCCACTGAGAGGAAGCACGAACTTCGTTGGTCAATTAGCCGTGATGATGTATTTTTTTTTATTTTTTTTATATCGTTGTAGTGTTGGTGGCATGCATTTGATCCCTTATTTTAGTTTCGTTGCATGTGCTTGTTGACACAATTTTTATGTTATAAACGGTGTTAGTCTTATTTTAGCTTCTTTTTGTCCATATTAGTTAGGCGTGTTTATAGCGATATACTTTCCGTGGAATCCCGCAAATTTTCTTATTGGTGTAATCGATAACCGAATCGATAAGCCCCAAAAATCGATAAATCGAAATCAAAAAAATCGAAACCTTATTGAAACGATAACGATAAGCATATGTACAAATCGATAATCGATAAGTAATTATCGATAAGGGTCAGAATCGAATGCACACCCCTAGGTACTGGATTGGAAGCAAAAGAAAGGGGAGCCTGGAATTCTATGCAAGCTCGATATAGAAAAGGCATTTGATCAAGTAAACTGGCAATATCTTTTCACTATCTTAAAGAAGATGGGTTTCGGGGAGAAATGGCTCAAGTGGATAAAGTTCAGCATTACATCAGTCAAGTATTCAATCCTAGTGAACTCCAGTCCAATTGGTTTTTTTTCTCCCCAAAAAGGAATCAGGCAAGGGGACCCTCTGTCCCCTTTTCTCTTCATCCTAGCCATGGAAGGGTTGAGCAAAATGCTAGACAAGGCGTGAGCATTACAATGGATACAAGGTTTTGAAATTGGCACCAATGCTGAAAATACAGTCACTATTTCTCATTTGCTATATGCAAATGACACTCAATTTTTTGTGGAGCTGAGGTATCACAGGTGCAATATTTAAATCTGACATTGCTCATATTTGAAGCCCTATCTGGCCAACATGATAAAGAGCATTATATACCAGGTTAATGAAGTACAGAATTTGGAAATGCTAGCAGCTAATTTATGTTGTGAGATAGGCTCATTTCCAACAACCTATTTGGGACTCCCTTTGGGTGCTAAGCACAGATCAACTGAAATCTGGAATGGAGTGTTTGAAGAATTTGAAAAGAAACTAGCTACATGGCAAATGCAATACTTATCCATGGGGGGCAGACTCACACTCATCAACAGTGTCCTAGACAGTATCCCTACTTATCTTATGTCTCTTTTTCCCATCCCCTTAAAGGTACAGAAGAAACTCGACAGAATCAGAAGGAACTTTTTATGGGAAGGCAATAGCGAATCACACAAGTTTCATTTAGTGAAATGGGGGAGAGTGACATTGCCTAAAACTCTTGGAGGCCCGGGCATCAAAAACATTGCCACACATAACAGATGCCTACTCATGAAATGGCTATGGAGATATGTGCGAGAGGAGCAGTCAACCTGGAAGAAAGTCGTGAATGCAAAACGCGGGGTCCAGTTATCTGGTGTACAAAAGTCTCTAGGGCGGCACATGGGGTTGGACCTTGGAAATACATAATCAAAACTATGGGGGGAGTTCAGCAACAACAACAACAACAACCAAGTATAATACTATAATTCCACTAGTGGGGTCTGGGGAGGGTAGTGTGTACGCAGACCTTACCCCTACAAAATGGGGTAGAGAGGTTGTTTCCAATAGACCCTCAGCATCCTTCCCTCCAAGAACTCCGCACCTTGCTCTCGAACTCACAACCTCTTGGTTGGAAGTGGAGGGTGCTTACCATCAGAGCAACCTACCTTGTCTGTCAGCTCTACAAAATGGGGGGAGTTCAGCCAGAATAGCAAATTTCAAATCGGTAATGGGGCTAATGTTAAGTTTTGGAAAGACGAATGGCTAGGGGATTCAACTCTACAAAATGACTTTCCAAACCTTTATCAAATAGCAAGCCGACCTGATCCAACTGTCTCTCAGAATAGAGCAGACAATTCTTGGTTTCCAATCCTCAGAAGAAATGTGCAAGACTGGGAATTGGGTGAATTACTTAGCCTCTGGAACAATTGGAGAAATGCATGGTCAATGAGCAGCTTCCAGATAAACTCATATGGGGAGCAAGTACTAAAGGAATATACACAGTGAAAGCAGGATACCTACATAATATTAGCCAAAATGAAATGGTGGACAATTGGCCTTGGAAGCTCATATGGAAAACAAATTTACCTCTTAAGTTATATGTCATAGCTGGACTGCATTGAAGGAAGCATGCCTCACTCAAGATAATCTTTGCAAAAGGAGTATTCCCATAGTCAATAGATGCTACATGTGCCAGCAGGATCTTGAAACAAACAGACATCTATTTTTGCATTGTCCAGTTGCTACGGATATTTGGAATATGTTCCTTTCAGTTTTAGGACTCAACTGGGTGATGCCAGAGAGTACTAAAGATGCTTATAGTAGCTGGAGTCTATGGAAAGTTGGTAAATCCATCAGCAAGATCTGGAAAATGATTCCTGGATGTATTTTTTGGGCTATTTGGACAGAAAGGAATATAAGATGTTTTGAGGGTTTAGCAACTCCTAATTACTCCTTGAAAGCTAATTGTATAGTTTTGTTATATAGCTGGACTAACCTCTCCCCTATTAGCTCCCCCCGAATTATTTTTGGATTTTGTTAGCTCCCTGACACTAGCATAGGACCATCTGTACAGAGCTAACATATCATCTTTTGTATTAGCACCTGGACAGTGCTCTTTTGCATCTTCTTGATGCTTTTTATAATATCTCTTACTTAATCAAAAAAAAAAGACAAAACACTTCTAGACTAGCTTCCTACAACGTAACCTACAACCCTGATGGAGTACTAAGGACACAATTGTAGCCACTAGCGGCCTAACACAATACACTATAGACTGCCCTCCTAATCTCCTAACTACAACCCTAATGCTCGACCTCCATAACTTCCTATCAGTCATGTCCTCGGAAACCTGCAGCTGCACCATGTCTTGCCTGATCACCTCTCCCTAATATTTCTTAGGTCGTCCTCTACTTTTCCTCATACCCATCAAGGCCAGCCGTTCACACCTTCTAACCGGGGCATCCAGGCTTCTCCTCTGCACGACTCAAATCACCTAAGCCTAGCTTTCCACATCTTGTCTTCCATGGGAGCCACGTCCACCTTCACTCGGATATCTTCATTCTTAATCTTATCCAGCCGAGTGTGCCCGCACATACATCTCAGCATCCTCATTTCTGCAACTTCCATCTTCTGGATATGGGAACTCTAAACTGGCCAACACTCTGCGCCATACAACATGGTCGGCCTAACCACCGCTCTATAGAACTTACCTTTAAATTTCGGAGGCACCTTCCTGTCACACAAGACACCAGACGCTAGCCTCCATTTATCCACCCCACCCCTATACGGTGCGTGACATCCTCATCAATCTCTCCATCCCCCTGGATAACTGACCCTGGGTACTTGAAACTCCCTTTATGGGGGGATGACTTGAGAGGCAAGCCTCACGTCCATGTCCGCTTCTCCCGGCACGTTGTTGAACTTGCACTCCACGTATTCTGTCTTAGTCATGCTCAGCTTGAAACCTTTAGACTCAAGGGTCCGTCTCCAAACCTCCAACCTCCCGTTAACACCGCCTCGCGTCTCATCAATCAGAACTATATCATCAGCGAATAACATACACCATGGCACCTCCCCTTGAATATGGTGTGTCAGTGTGTCCATCGCTGGAGCAAATAAGAACGGGCTGAGCGCAGATCCTTCGTGTAACCCCATAACAACCGAAAAATGCTTTGAGTCGCCCCCGGCCCCCACTATCCTAACCCGAGTCTTAGCTTCATCATGCATGTCCTTAATCACCCTTATATAAGTCACCAGAACACCTTTCACCTCCAGGCATCTCCAAAGAACTTCCCTAGGGACCTTGTCATATGTTTTTTCAAGGTCAATAAACACCACGTGCAAATTCCGCTTCCTATCCCTGTATAGTTCGACCAACCTCCGAATAAGATGGATAGCTTCCGTGGTAGAACGACCAGACATGAACCCAAACTGGTTCTCGAATATCGACACCACCCTCCTCACCCTCACTTCCACTACCATCTCCCGCACTTTCATGGTATGACTCGGTAACTTGATGCCCTATAGTTACAATTCTGGATTTCGCCTTTGTTCTTGTATAGCGGAATCAACATACTCCATCTCCATTCCTCTAACATCTCCTTCGTCCTGAAAATAACATGAAACAGCCCAGTTAACCACTCCAATCCTGCTCTACCCACATACCTCCAAATTCTACCAGAATTTCGTCTGGCCCGGTCGCTCTGTCCCTGCTCATATTACGCATAGCCATGGTTGTGAAAAGCGCTCGCTTCCTCGTTTAAAGCGAGAAGCGAAACGAAGCGACCCCTTACCCGCTTCTGCTATATAAAGCGACGAAGCGAAGCGAATCGAGCGAAGCGTGCGCTTTTTGTTTTAAACAGCTGCCAACCTATTTAGTTAAAAAAGAAGGGTGTTACGTGTTCTTTTATTAAAACACGACCAGCAGGAACAGCGACCAGGGTTCCCTTTCTAACTTCAACAGAGATTCAGCAGCAACAGGTATGTGATAATTTCTTCTTCTTCTTCTTCTTCAGCGTCCAAATAGCAGCGAAATGCCGGCGAATTATTTTTTTTACCTTCGGTTCTTCTTTCAAAGTCTTCTCCTCTTCGTTGAAATGTTGTTCAGTTCTTCTTTCATTGTTTTTATGCTACCCAGTTTTTAACAGAATGGTATATTGCCCTTACTCTTATTTTAATTTTTTTTAAAATTCCGCTTCACTTCAAAAAAGTGAGCGTGTCGCTTTTCCTCGCTTTAAGCGAAATGGGGGTTGTCGCTACACTGCGCATAGCCCCACGACCTCCTCGACCTTAATGCACCTACAGTAGCTTAAATATCGATGACTCTCGGAGTGTTCCAATTCACCTAGCACAATGTCTCTGTCCCCTTCGTCATTCAAAAGCTTATGAAAGTACATCTGCCATCTCCCCTTAATCTGAGCGTCTTCCGTCAACACTCTGCTTTCCTCGTCCTTGATGCACCTCACTTGGTCTAAATCACGAGTTATCCCCTCTCTCGACTTGGCTAGCCAAAATAGCTTCTTGTCCCCGCCTTTGTCCACTAGTTCATGTACAGGCGACCAGGCGACCAAACACTGTATTCTTAGCTTCAGTGACCGCTAACTTCGCCACCTTCCTAGCTTTCTTATAACTATCTCTTTTCCTCCGTCTCTCATCCTCGTCTGTACTCTCCACTAACCTCCGGTACGCCGCTTTCTTTTCTTCTACCTTTCTCTGGACCTCGACGTTCCACCACCAGTCGCCTCTGTGACCGCCCGAGTAACCCTTCGACTTATTCTACGTTCTATCTTGTGTAAAACAACAAATTTCCAAATTTAGTTATACGAAGCTTTACATTAGAAACCAAAATGCGTTTTAAGTATTAGCAAATGTAGAGTTTTATACTGAAAACCAATGTTTCATAAAGCTTTATGGCCAGATTAGTATCTATAATATGACAAACCAAACAAGTCCTGAGGTTTTAATTCGATTCTAGCCTATGTGATTAAACATGGTGTAGTGAATAAAACAATCCCACAATCAATATATACTCTAAATCATCTTTATCAAAGCCGCACATGCGTCAGTGTTATCAAACCTCTCTTGTAAGACCTTGAAAGTTGAAACTAGGTGAAGCTCAAGTTCGACACTTTGTCTTGCTTAGATAGCGCTTTACTGCGCTAACCAAAGGCATTGAAGGCATACGCCACTTCACCGCGGAATCGGTCATTAATAAAGAATAACTATAATACTCCCTCCGGTTCACGAATTTGTTTTTAGCACGCCCATTAAGAAAATATTAAATTCTATACAAAAATACCTACTATGACTAAACTATTCCTAATTAAACATTTAATTTAATGTGAGAAGTAAGAAAACTTTTTAGGGATATGTACATAGGGGTTATTTTGTAAAAATAAATTAAATTCTTTCTTGATTAACTAACTGGACACTTATTTTGAACCAAAATGAAAAAGGAAACTGGTCAGTGGTCACTTATTGTGAACGGAGGGAGTAAATATGTTAGTAAATTGCAAAATTTTTAATCCAAATGTTATCCGTAAGTTAATGTTCTCCACTTCAAACTCCAGATATTACAGAAAACAACCAAATATTAGTCGCAGCGTAAAATAAAAAAAAATATAAAAAAATGAAAGAAACCTCACCAGTGTCATTAAGTAAAGCAGGGAGTGAAGACAAAACAGTCTCACAGTAAATTCCTTGGGGCTTATTAACCGCAATGGGCCATTCGTCTTCGAAGATAACATGGCTTCTCGAAAGAGTAAAAAGAGCGGATTTTGAAGAAGCAGTTAAGGCTCTGTGCGGCTCTATTTCTTTAGATATGTCAGGCATTGGCGGAGATAATGGAATTCGATAATCTGTGGCTGAATCAGTGTTGCTGCTTTGGTTCGCCATGATGGAGATGAATCGAGGGTGTCGGAAGATTCTGCCAGATGAACTGAGCAAAGATATTTGACCGAGAGGGAGCTTTACTGTCATTTTTGCCCCTAACATTTACCAATACTGCCCTAAAGTTTTCAGTTCAGTCCGCTACGAGCGTAAATTCAATATGGAAGGAAAGGAAAAATAAAAAAGTAATCCTCATAAAGTTAAAAAAAAAATTATTCTTAAAATCTATAATTTCTAATATATATATATATATTATATAGAAATGAGAAGAAGGTTGACGAAGAATATAGTTGTTATTTAGCTCAAATATAAAAGTGATTTGTTGAGGTGATTTTTTTCAAAGCTAACACTACACAATTCTAGAAGATATCTCTTTCACTTTCCAATTTCATCTCCTATTTCAATTGGAGGTATACTTTTCTTTCAACTTTTTCCCAAATATTTTTTCAATTTTAAAAAGATTGATTGTTTTATCTTTTTTTTCCTTCCTGTTATACCTGTTCAAGTTCCCCCAGACTTCTCAAACAATTCATTTTCGAGTTCTCTCCATTTTTTCAACTAGGTATTGCTACTTTCAGGTCTGCTCCTTTTTTATTGTTATTTTTCAATTCTTACTGTTTTTCCCTTATCATATTTTTCAATCTTATTTGACTTTTGTAGTTAGAGAGTTAGGCGTAAGTTTGAAGATTTATGGTAGAACTTGGAGTTATTCGCCAATAACAATAGTGGTCTTTTTTCTATGCATTTGTTGCTCTTTAAAGGTTAAATCTCTGGGTACAAGCTTTATAATGTATAGAGGTAATAGTCTTTTATAGTATACTTAATTTTTAGTGTACGTACATCTGATTGTCTTTGTTGTGAGTGCTTTATGGGGATGTTTGGGGTTGTTTTACTTTAATTTTCTCGATATATTCATATATTTGACATGGTCCACTAATTCGATAAAGTTAAACAGTAAATAATTTTATAATTTAGAAGAATTTTTAGGAATAAATTTACACGGTTGAATATGCACAAACGAAATTTTATATTCGTGCAAATTATATTTTTCCTCTGCCTTTATAAATTTTGTTGTCTGCTTTTTAGGGAATGTTTGTGCACTGCTCCTTTTTTCGGTTTGTTCTCGATGAAACTAAGTGATAAAAAAATATCCAGAAACTTATTGAATTTTGATCCCGATTTTATGTTTCCTGAATTCTGATACAAAGAATTTCTTTACTGAAATTTGGTCGATCATCTCTATAGTGAAGATGAAGGTCCTCATACCGCTTTCTTAATATTTCTCTAAACGCATTTAGAAGTACCCACTCTACAAGTAAGAGTGCATAATATTTTTTTTAATTGTGAATTTAACTTTTAAATGAGTCCAATTAGTTAACTAATTTCTACAAATATGTTAAACTTAACACAATGTTATTTGTCGAATAATATGAATTCTCCCTTGATAGGAAAATATGCTCCACAAACATATAGCAAGTTTCTTCTCCATTTCTTTATGGTAAGATCGTGTGATTGATAGCGAATAATCTTAGTTGAAGATAAGAATTTTTCATGCTACAACGACAGGGAATCGACCAACCTTCGTTCATTGAAAATGAGTAATTCTGGATATGAAATAATTTTCTTTTGCTAATAATGTGATGCCTATACTATATGATCATCGAGCTCTATTTGGGCGAAAATTCAAACCCTTTCAAATGTAATAGTTATATTGCTTCGCCTCATTTGATGTTTTCAATTCTAACGAGTTTTCACAGTTACTGAAAAATAGATTAAGAATCCTAATATTATTAACTTTGTATTGACATCTTCTCCAACTTATTCCACTGATTAGTACAAAAATATATTGATCTTAATTTTTTTTTGTCAATTTTAACGTTCTTCCTCTATTTGCGCCAAATAAAATTGTACATTGTTAAGTTTGAAAAGAATAATTCTTTGAACTATATTCACAACTCTCTACTTCGCATGGGGTGAATGGATCATTCCCTTCATTCCAAGTGATAGAGAGAGTAACATAAATTTGGCTAGACTCTTGTGTGGGTTCCACTAATAATTTTGTTTTGTTTTGAATTGGCAAAATATAAATTGACCTTTAAGTTGTGTTTAACGTCCAGAAAGGCACCTCAACTGACCATTTATCATTTTGACACTTCAAGTGGTTATCAAATGTATCTTGTGAACACCCGAGTTCGGTAGTTCATATGTGTGAGTTACGCTCGCCTCCATTCTTTCTCCGATGAGAGATGACATCTCCACTCTTGTTCATCTCGCCCCCTTTTCCTCTTCCAAACTTCTCTTCCCCATATACCACATGTAACAAAATTCATAATCTCTTATTCCAAAAGACAACCTAATTACACAATTATATGGCTTGCTTGTAGGTTGAATTAGGTATTCACATAGTTCAGCTACTGATTTTTTTTATCATCGTGCTTTGTTTCTTACTAAACCGCATCCAATGAAATCAAGCATAAAAAGTGAAGTTTTGTTTCCAGCTGTTTAAAGACAACTTAATTGGACCATGGAAGATTTCAAATTTTCAACCTTAGAAGGGAATTGGAGAAAGTAAATTGATGGAAATGGGACCGAAAATTTATGGGTGGTCAGTTGATATTATTATTGTGTGGTGGCTATTATTACTTTTTTTATATATTTTAAGACTGAATTAGAGGAGGTGGATTCACGTTGGAAGGTGAATAAGCTATTGATGTTGCCATGTTTAGGTCGGAAAAGTTTGATGGTGAAGATGAATTATTTTGGGGGAAAAATAAAATTAATGTGGGAAGTATTACAAATATAGTGGACCCACATAAAAGTTATGGTTGATCCACATAAAGTAAGGTTAAATTTTATTTTAAAAGAAAAAAACATAATTTTGAGGGTTTCACGTGCTCAGACGTGAATACAAAACATACTTTGCTATGTCAGTGTGAGTGTTCACGAGAACGTACTCCAATTGAAAAGAAGTGTCTAATTGATAATGGGATCAGTTGAGGTGTCTATGTGGTTATTCTGGACGACTTAAACATGTTGTTTATGTATTTCGCCATTTGAATTTAATTTAATTTTTACAAAATAACAAATTGTGCATAAATATTTATCTGGTTAGCTCTTTAAAATTTAATTGTTCGTATATTGAAGAAACACATTGTTGTTGTTATTATCTATTAATATTGTTGAACTGACTTTTAATTAGCTAAATACTGAATCATTTTTTTTTTCATTCTTTCTTACTGCTCTTCACTTAACAGTTTTTTATAAGATTGCTACATTGGTTCTTTGTTGGACTTCTTCCTTCGTGTAAAAATTACAAATTAAATGGTTGATAAAACTTTCAACTCCGCTTGTGAGTAGATTTTAATACGATTAATGACTTTGGCAGGGAACTTTCTGGTGCTTTTAGATTTTGTGAAGTTATGATATTCTCACACACTCAACCTTTTCAAAAAAGTAAATACACTTGTTAAGATCAAGCACCAAGAAGCATAAAATATGGACAAATATGTATGATAGGGTTGAGTTACCTATTTGTCTGGTCTTATATGTGGTCATGTTGTTAGAGTAGCTACTTACTAGCAAGAGTTATTGTTATTACTCAGTCATGATGGACGGTCATTTTGTATGATTATCTTTGTGGATGTAATTTCAAAGGAGAAAATTTTCATTTTCTCGAACAAATTCTGAGTCTGTATATTCAGAGTAATAGGCAGTCTTCGATGTTATCACTTTTACAAAGAATGGAACTTTGTTTATGTGTTTGTGAAATTTTAGTTATTTAAAATATGTAGGGATTATTTATAATTTCAAATGTTAGGCACGTGCTATGCACGGACAAACCTCATCTAGTCTTAAATAGGAGATTTGTGCTATTAAATTATACTATTGTATTAATAATATAATCTAAATCTAAATTTAAAATAATTCTAATATAAAAATATAATATTGTTCTTTTTGAAATAAACTAAAAATAACTAGTTTACATGAAACATAGGATAACATAATTATTTACTATTAAGCAAAATACACATACGAGAAAGACAATACGATAAATCAACACTCGTTAGGGGGTGGATGACATAATTGATATCTCTACCCCTTTAAATAAAATTCAAGTTTAAGTTAAAAAATATAATTATAAATTAATAGTCACAGGAATTTACTTTATAAGAATTTAACTAGTTGAGCGGGTGAATATATGATTAAAGAAAACAAAAAGAGTACTAGATTTAAAGTTACACAAATCATTGATGCTTATTTCAATGTTCAAAATACCTTTACTTGGATATTCATGATATTTATAACTATTTATCAACATTCTATAAACGATTTCAAGGACACTCTTGATTCCATCAATCAAATTTCACGATTTTCACGAAAATGTTGTCTGTACCCCTTGATATTTTTGGAATTTTAAATTTTCTAATAAGATAAAGCAGAATTTCTGGGTAAAATCAGAATGCAGAGGAGAAGAAGTTTTACCAAAAGTTATTGAATTTTAACTCGTATATCCAAGAACAGGGTTAAGGTAATTTTGTTTAGTGTTCTTGTGCTTTTCGTCTGCGTCGTCTATAGAGTTCCCAGAAGAACCTCGATTTTTTTGCGATTCAATCAATGTTTTCCTATTGTATCGCGCCAAAGCGATCTAAAATCTGAACGCTACCCATCTATTTCTTACGATTTGTTTTGTGTTTTTGTTAAAGAGAGGGGGGGGGGGACGTCCTTTGGAAGTGTCTTGTCACGACCCGAAATCCCACCTTTCAGACTGTGACTGCGTCTAACGTTGAACCCGCTAGACAAGCCAACGTACACAATATTTGACATCTATAAACAACGTAACAGTATTTAAAGCCATTAACCTTCAAACCTTTACTGGAATATCCCGAATCATGAACTATCAACTTTTACTGGAACATTCCAAATCACTTCAAAAGTCTTACAGCATAAAAGTAATAATATTTCAAAACGCATAATGAAACGATAGAGACAACAATATCGCAAAATCCCAAAACCGGGGTGTCACAGCCTCATGGACTAGCTATAAGAATACTAAATACAAGTCTGAAAGGAAATACAGTATTGTCTTTAGAACTGAAAGAGAAGTAAGACAATATGACACAATACCATAAGAGACTCCAGGGTCCACGAACGCCAGTGGTACACCTTGAAGCTCAATGTGGACTGAAGGTGACTCCGTCAGAGCGGTCCACGGGGTCCGGGAGCGGGATCTGCACAACATAAAGAAATGCAGTGTAGTATCAGTACAACCGACCTCATGTACTGAGTAAGTGCCGAGCCTAACCTCGGCCGAAGTAGTGACGAGGCTAGACTTAACAATAACGAAAACCTGTCATATTCTACAGCAGGTAACATGGATAAGACAAGGCAAGAGATAAGCAACAAGTGAGGAATACGGGAGCAGAAAAGGGGAAGCAAGTGCAGTGAAGCAGTCAAATTGACAGGTAGAAGTAAACAAGGGAGTCAATCTAACACAATAACCAATGAAAACAAGTATAAGCACCAGAAATGTAACAATGGCACGGCATCACCCTTCGTGCTTTTACTCTCTTCCTCACAATGCAATGAAATCAAGTATCATGGCACGGCATCACCCTTCGTGCTTTTACTCTCTTCCTCACAATGAAATGTACGATGTATCATGGCACGACATTAACCTTCGTGCTTATAATCAATAAAAGTCATGGCACGACATTAACCTTCGTGCTTATAATAAATATGAATTGTGGCACGGCATCACCCTTCGTGCTTTACACTCTTCCTCACTATGCAATGTAATCAAGTATTATGGCACGGCATCACCCTTCGTGCTTTTACTCTTTTCCTCACCAAACAATAACAGATAAAATGGCAAGGAGTACATCATAGTGGAAATAAGCAGTTCAAAACACCCGGCAAGGGAAAACCATCAATTAGTAGCCCAAGAAATGCTCGGCAAGGGTCTCAGCTATAACCAATCACCTCAATCGCATATTCTACACGTGTGTTATCATTCGTATCAACACTTCTCAAACTCAACAGCCAATACTTTCAATCAAGAATAAATTACCAATGTAAGGACAATCTCATAATATGCTAAACATGGAGGAAATACTGCAATTTCTATCAAAATAGACTCACGGGCATGCTTGACACACATTGCATAGGTACTCGTCACCTTACATATACAATGAACATGATAATCACTTAGCACATAGCAAATACTACCTATTCCCTCACCAAAATTAGGCAAGACACTTACCTCGGTCCAAAGTATAGCAATCAACCCTCTAAGACCGTCTTTCCTTTATAATCCGACTCCGAAACAAAGATATCTAGGCATAATTAATTCAATAATATCAATAAAACTCAATAACACAATCCCATAGCCTAGATATTCAATTTCTAGCATTCTTCCAAAAATACCAAAATTCGACCCCGGGCCCGCTTGGTCCAAACTCGAGGTTCGGACCAGAACCCAATCACCCATAACCCCACGAGTTAAAATATATGATTTGTTTTAATATCCGGCCCCAAATTGAGGTTGAATCACCCAATTTTCCCAAAAACCTAACACTAACCAAAAACCCAATTTCTCAATTTGATTTCATGTTTTTAGGCCTAGAATCTAGTGATTAATGATGGAAAATGGAAGAAGACGATGTAGAAAATACTTACCCACGAGGCTATGGAGGAAGAATTGGCTTGGAGGTTCTCAATGGAGGTTGGAGGAGAAGGAGAAGGCTGAAAATAATGAAATCCCGTGTAGAGTGTTATGTTTTTGGACTTTCTAAATAACTGGGCAAAAATGTACATCGCGATCGCGGGAATAGGATTGCGATCGCGGAGATTCTGGTTCACACGCACTGCGATCGCGGCTGAAAGAATGCGGTCGCGAAGAAGGACCTGAAAATCCCCTACACTGCGATCGCGAAGACATGAATGCGATCGCGTAGACCAAAGACCCCGCCCTCTTCAATCGCGAACAAGACCTTGCGATCGCGAAGGGTACCTAGCCAGCCCCCCACCCAGACTACTCTCACTCTATGCGATCGCAGGAGAGAGAGATGCGATCGCGGGGGGCATCTGGGCATAAGTCTGCGATCGCGGAGGCAATCATGCGATCGCAGAGAACAACAGTTGGGTCCCTCAGGATAAGCCTATGCGATCGCAGATTCAAGGGTGCGATCGCAGATTCAAGGGTGCGATCGCAGAGAAGAAAACACCAGACACCAGATCTGACTTCAAAACACCAGATTTTTGACTCTTTAACACCCCGTTAGCTACCCGAAACTCACCCGAGCCCTCGGGTCTCAAAACAAAAAAAACACACAACTCCCAAAACATCCTAAGGACTTATTCAAGCTTTTAAATCACCAAAATATCATCAACAACAAGGAATCAAACCTTAAAACTCATAGAATTTTCTCAAAACTTCATAAAGTTGAACTTTTCAAATTTTGATCCGAATCACGTCATTTCAAGTCCGTTTTACACCAAATTTCACAGATAAGTCACATAACATATAATAAACCTGTTTCGGGCTCCGAAACCATAATACGGGTCCGGTAACACAGTTTTCACATAATTATTCATTTTCAAAAGTCTTTATCATTTTCAGAAAACAATTTTCTTTAAAAATTCATTTCTCGGGCTTGGGACCTCGGAATTCGATTCCGGGCATATGCCCAAGTCCCTTATTTTCCTGCGGACCCTTCAGGACCATCACATCACAGGTCCGAGTCTGTTTACCAAAAATGTTGACCAAAGTCAACTTTATTCAATTGTTCAATTCAAAGTTCCATTTTT
>ML300225.1:762-21138 GCA_005239495.1 Nicotiana undulata
AAAATATGAAGACACATAGGAGAATGTAGAACCCGGATCAAATAACACCAAAACCTCTCGGGTGCAAACTAAAACCGTACCTGTAATAACTGCATCAGAAGCCTCAACATCAGGACGAGCAGGAAAAGCATAACACCGGGGCTGAGCCCCTCCAATCTAAACATCTCTGGGTCTACCTGCTGCAACCTGGCCTCTACCCCTCGCGGCATATGCTCCACCTCTATGAACCTGACCACCACCTCTGGCACCTCGACCACCACCTCTAGCTGGATGAGGGGGTAAGGGTGCACCTGATGCGGGAACCCTGATACTGGGGTCCAGTCGAAGCTCGGGGGCGATATCTGGAAATGTGCCCCGGGCCACCACAACTATAACAAGATCTCTGCTGCTGTGGCTGATGACTCGGAAACTAGCCCTGACGAACCTGATAACTACCCTGGTAACTCTGAAGCGGTTGTGCACTAATAGGTGCTGGTGGTGTGCTAACATGAACTGGCGGTGCACGAGGAGATACCTGAAGTGCTGACTGAAATGGTCGGGGTGGATGACCCCTACTGAAAGAATCCCTGCCTCCAGACGAGGCTCCACTAAATCTACCAAAATGACGGGGCCTCTTGTCAGCCCCCTAACCACCTCCTTGTGACAAAATCATCTCAATCCTCCTGGCTACATCGGCCACATCCTGGAATGGAATATCAATACTCGACTCCCTGGCCATCTGGAGTTGTATAGGCTGGGCCAATCCCTCAATGAACCTCCGAACTCTCTCCCGATCAGTGGGGAGTATCATCAATGCATGCCTGGCTAGAGCGATGAACCTGGTCTCGTACTGAGTAACAGACATAGATCCCTGCTGGAGGCGCTCAAACTGCCTCCTAAGATCCTCTCGCTGAGTAATGGGAAGGAACTTCCCCAAAAATACCTCTGTGAACTGAGCCCAAGTCAAAGATGCAGACCCAACTGGTCTGGCTAAGCAGTAGTCCCTCCACCAAGTCTTGGCTGCGCCAGATAGTCGAAAAGTAGCGAAGTCAACTCCATTGGACTCCACTATACCCATGTTCCGAAGAACCTCATGACAACTGTCCAAGTAATCCTGTGGGTCCTCTGACGGTGCACCAGTAAAAGTAGCAGTGAATAACTTGGTGAATCTGTCCAATCTCCACAACGCATCTGCTGACATAGCTGCTCCCTCAGCTACAGGTGCTGCAATACCTGGCTGTGCTACTCCGGCTGGCTGAGGTGCCGGAGTCTGAAACTGAGTGGCAACCTGCTCTGGTGTATGAATAATAGGAGTCTGGGTACCTCCCCCAGCCTGAGATCCGGCTGGAGCTGTAGGAAGAAGACCGGCCTGAGCCACACTCTCCATAAGTCCTACCAGACGGACAAGAGCGTCCTGAAGCACTAGGGTAGCTATGAACCCCTCTGGCACCTGCACTGGTCTAACTGGGACTGCCGGAACTAGGACCTCCTCGTCAGACTCGACCTGAGGGTCCTCCACTAGGGTTGCTGCTCTGGGATGAGCCCTGCCCCGGCCTCGGCCTCTAGCACGGCCTCGTCCTCGACCTCGACCCCTCGTAGGAGTTGTAGCAGGAGTGTCGGGCNTTCAGACTCTACCAAGGTTGTCCGTAAGTTGTGAGACCTAAGCAACCTAGAGATCTGATACCAACTTGTCACGACCCAAAATCCCACCTTTCAGACCGTGACTGCGTCTAACGTTGAACCCGCTAGACAAGCCAACGTGCACAACACTTTGACATCTATAAAACAACGTAACAGTAATAAAGCCAATTAACTTTCCAACCTCTACTGGAATATTTTAATTTCCTTAACTTTCAACCTTTACCGAACATTTCCAAATCGCTTCAAAAGTTTTTTTTTCCAGCAGAAAAGTAATAATAATCCCAAAACGCATAACGAAATGATAAAGGCAACAACATCGCAAAATCCCAAAAATCGGGGTGTCACAACCTCACGGACTATCTAACCCGAGTGCTAAATACAAAGTCTGAAAAGAAATATACAATTGTCTTGGAACTAAGAGAAAATAAGACAATGAGGAATCCGAATGTAGGAGAGACACCAAGGCCCATGAATGTCAGCGGGTATACCTTGAAGCTTTGGGTGGACTGAAGGTGACTCCCTCAATGCGGTCCACTGGGTCCGGATGCGTGATCTGCACAACATTAAGAAGTGCAGTGTAGCATCAGTACAACCGACCCCATGTACTGAGTAAGTGCCGAGCCTAACCTCGGCCGAAGTAGTGACGAGGCTAGACTTGACGATAACGATAACCTGTCCTATTCTACAGCAGGTAACAAGGATAATACCAGGCAAGAGATAAGCAACAAGTGAGGGATACGGGGGCAGTAAAGGGGGAAACGAGTGCAGTGAAGCAGTCAAATTGACAGGTAGGAGTAAACAAGGGAGGCAATTTGATACAATAACCCACGAAGCAAGTATAAATATCAGAAAAGTAAACAATGGCACGACATCACCCTTCGTGCTTTTACTCTCTTCCTCACAATGCAATGTAATCAAATATCATGGCACAACATCATCCTTCGTGCTTTTACTCTCTTCCCCACAATGCAGTGTATAATATATCATGGCACGGCATTAACCTTCGTGCTTATAATCAATAAAAGTCATGGCACGACATTTACCTTCGTGCTTATAATCAATTTGAATCATGGCACGACATCACCCTTCGTGCTTTACGCTCTTCCTCACTATGCAATGTAATCAAATATCATGGAACGACATCACCCTTCGTGCTTTACACTCTTCCTCACCAAACATTAACAGATAAAATGGCAAGCAGTACAACATAGTGGAAATAAGCAGTTCAAAACACCCAGCAAGGGGGAAACATCAATTAGTAGCTCAAGAAATGCCCGGCAAGGGTCTAGGCTATAACCAATCGCCTCAATCACATACTCTACACTTGTATTATCTTTCGTATCAATATTTCTCAAACTCAGCAGCCAATACTTTCAATCACAACTAAATTACCAAGTAAAGACAATCTCATAATATGCTAAACATGGAAGAAATACTGCAATTTCTATCAAAATAGACTCACGGGCATGCTTGACACACATTGCATAGGTACTCGTCACCTCACCTATGCAATGAACATGATAATCACTTAGCACATAGCAAATAATACCTATTCCCTCACCAAAGTTAGGCAAGACACTTACCTCGGTCCAAAGTATAGCAATCAACCCTCTAAGACCGTCTTTCCTTTATAATCCGACTCCGAAACAACGATATCTAGGCATAATTAATTCAATAATATCAATAAAGACTCAACAATACAATCCCATAGCCTAGATATTCAATTTCTAGCATTCTTCCAAAATTACCAAAATTTGACCCCAGGCCCACGTGGTCTAAACTCGAGGTTCGGACCAAAAATCGTTCACCCATTACCCCACGAGTTAAAATATATGATTTGTTTCAAGATCCGACCCCAAATTGAGGTTGAATCACCCAATTTTCCCAAAAACCTAACTCTACCCAAAACCCCTAATTTCTATTTTGATTTCATGTTTTTAGGCCTAGAATCTAGTGATTATGGAAGGAAAATGGAAGAATTAGAAGTTAAGAGCACTTACCCAAGTGGCTATGGAGGGAATCTAGCTTGGGGACTTCAATGGAGATTGGAGAAGAAGGGAAGAGTGAAAAGTTGGGAAAATCCCGTAATGCCTACTGTTTTGGACTTAAAGAATAACCGGGCAAAATTGTTCATTGCGATCGCAGGAAAATGATTGGGATTGCGGAGAGTACTGGGGGTTTACCTATGTGATCGCAGAGCAATGTGTGCGTTCGCAGAGATTAACGACACAGAGGATCGCGATCGCGACCCCACGTCCGCGTTCGCAGAGAGCATTTCAGAACCCAGCCCCCAACCCAGGTATACACTATGCGATCGCGTTAGTCCTTCCGCGATCGCGTAGAGCACTAATCCCAAGCTCTGCGATCGCGGTGGAGGCCCTGCGTTCGCATAGGGTCAATTTCCCACCCCCAGCCCATACAACATTGCGATCGCGTGACTGAGTCCGCGATCGCGGAGAGGAAAATCGCTGGACACCAGAAAATAGGAGAAAACCAGATTTTTCTAACTCTATTGCACCTCGCCAACTACCCGAAACTCACCCGAGCCCTCGGGGCTCAAAACGGAAAACACACACAACTCCCAAGTCATCCTACAGACTTATTCAAGCTTTTAAATCACCAAAACATCATCAAAATCAAGGAATTAAACCTCAAAACTCCTAGAATTTCTCAAACTTCATAAACTTCCTAATTTCCCATTTTTAATCTGAATCACATCGTTTCAAGTCCGTTTCACACCAAATTTCACAGATAAGTCACATAACATATAATAAACCTGTTTCGGGCTTTGAAACCATAATACAGGCCCGGTAACACGGTTTTCACATAAAAATTTATTTTCAAAATCCTTTATTATTTTCAGAAAATAATTTTCTTTAAAAATTCATTTCTCGGGCTTGGGACCTCGGAATTCGCTTCCGGGCATACAGCCAAGTCCCATATTTTTCTACGGACCCTCCGGGACCGTCACATCACGGGTCCGGTCCCGTTTACCAAGAATATTGATTAAAGTCAACTTTATTCAATTATTCACTTCAAAGTTCTATTTTTATCAAATTTTCACATAGAAGCTTCCCGGCTACATGCCCAGGCTGCGCACACATATCGAGGTGAGATTAATGGAGGCTTTCGAGGCCTCGAAACACAGATTTTAGCTAGAATTACTTAGGATGACCTTTTCGGTCATCACACTTTCTCAATTTTGGGAACTCATCTTTGTGCATTATGGTATTAATCAAAATATACACATCACATCAATACTAATAAGATGGAATTATTTGGTTCATGACCCTTAACCACTTATGAGGGGAGAATGTAATATACTTTCGTGTATAACATATATCAAACTGATATAGATAACTTTATTCTCATAAGCAATAGTTTAGCTATTAAGTGGAGGCACTCAATAAATCATTTTGCTAAACTAATTGTGATGTAAACCAACTTATCAAGATGAATTGTCTTGAATAGAAAATCTGAAAATTATGCTCTAAATTAAATTATTGTTCAAATTACCTCACAAACACCAGGTTGCGGACTAATAATAATCGCACATGTAACCATCTCATAGATGCATTTTATGTGGTATACATGGCAGGTGAATGAGCCCATATTCACCTTTTTTATTTCCAGCATTCATGGGATTCAATCCCAATGTCAGTTGATCTATTGATTAATGAGAACAAACAATGTAAGAGAATTCGTAAAGAACTTTCTAGTTCTTTAATATTTACTAGAAAGAACTTAATGTGACTTCTCTTTCATTTTGTACATCATACTTAAATTAATATCGCTAAATCAATTATGTCAACTGAATAAATTATCAATATTGATAAACTTCAGTTTTACACAATGACGTGTGCAATTATCAATAAATATCCCCGCCCTCCGAACCGGACGTGAGGGTCTCCCCTCATCCGGCTCTCTGCAGGGGAATCTCCACTCACTGCTTCCCCTAATATCCTCCCTTTAAGTTCCATCTCCTTGAGTTTCAATTGGAATGCTAGGGGTTTACGTCCTAGGGTAAGTCCCAATGTCCTAAGTTCTATATCAATAAACTTTCACTTTATTGTGGCTTTCTTTTGTTTATGTAGTACAAACTGGAGAATAAAGTGGGTAGCTTTTCACATACATATCACCTCGCTACAAGGTTTAGTAATAGAAGATATTAAATCTTTCCTTTATTTATAGTCTCAATATAACCAACCGCTTTCGCGAATACTTTAGAAACTCAATAAGTTTCTTTGAGACTTACTACAACACAATAAATTGACATGATAATAAATTGTATTCCTCCAAAATAGCAATAATTGGCTCTTCCAGAGCTCCCAATTAATTTGGTACTACCACATATTCATCAACATCCATATGGAGAATATCACTTTTAAAGAGATTATGGTCATTGTCAAAATTATATGCAAGATCTGTTTCTTGCATTATTATTATCCTTTAGTAATCACATTGCCAAAATATTTTGGCGTACAATAGGTACGTGACCGATGATCATTCATGCCATAATAATGATTTTTTTTTTTTATTTCATCTCAAACCTCCTTTTAAATGTGAGTGTGGTATATTCACTACCACTAGCACGTTCATACTCTTCCAAGAATGAATATGTATTCGAAAGTCAGATGTTGTCACATTCACATCCTGAATGGACCAAAATCAGCTATATGTACTTTACAAAATCTCATGTCAAATCGATGACAAATATTACTTTCAAAGAGTGAAAGATTATTTTGAGAATTCTTATTGTTCTCATTATCACAACGATGACGATTATAATTTCGTCTATTGCCACTCCACATCCATTGATACCTTCATGGTAATAATTTTGTCTTCCTTCAGACTTATCACATATTGCTATCAAATTCTCTTAAGGGAAATGAGAATGAAGCAAATTCAATGGGATAGTTTTCCACTTCTTTGCACACAATCATACATGAATTTGATCATGGCAAGACATAAAAAATTTACCACTTTGAGTGGTTATAATTTCTTTCAAACTGCATTAGAGTTATAATCAAAGTTTATTGCCTTTGCTTGTATTTAAAATCAAATTATAGAATTTCAAGAATTTAAAAGAGAAAAATAAAGTAAAATACTTACCTTAAATCCAGAATTTAATCATGAAGGAAGTTCGTGGAACAATTGACAATCATTATGCTCAATTCCAAAGCTTCTACTCAATTGGTTAAAGTCTCGTGCTGATAACGTGTTATGAAACAATAAAAGAAGAAGAATAATATTGCAGAGAAAGAGAGAGAAATTTTTTATTGAATTTTGGAATGATATACAATGGGGTAAGACCCCTCTATTTATTGGGAAAGAGTGACTTAGCCACCAAGTAACAAACCCTAGAATCTCTCTAGAAAATAGACATTCACCATAAATAGAATTCTATTTATAACCGAAAGAGTGTTTTCATAATTAAATTAATGCAAGACATTTATCTAATCTAGTTTAAATATAGGTACACATGAGCTTAGTCAAATGCCACATTAAAAATGGAGAGAAGAGTAAAGTATTATATAAAATAAAGTAAGAATTAATTTTATCCATGGTCATTAAAACACAAAAGTCACTTTTCTTTTTTTTGTTACGTAAAAATCATTTAACTTTGTGGTCATTATTCAAAAGTCACTTTTCTTTCTTTTGTTACACAAAAAATATTTTATTTTTGCTATAGTTATCACAAAAATCACATTTGTCATATTTTTATAGTATTTTTACTCGAAAAGTCTATTATGCCTTTTATATTATATAATTCTTCATATTTATGTAATCCCTTCTATATTATATATTTTTACCTATATATTTTATTTATAAGTAAAATAACTTAATATTATTTTATTTACTAGTTTTATAATATATTCGTATATTTAATTTTTCCTTAACGTTAATTTTCAAGATATATTGGCCGAAAAGCTCACTAATGGCGTTCAATCGTAAAAGAAGTTAATTTTATAAACAATGAACAATTAACTGGTGCACCGAAATTTTTACATCAAATTACATAATAGTTAACTAGTAAACAATAAAACACTTATATTAACTAAAATTTTATAAATCAAACTAACATAAAAAAGACAACAAAAAGAAATTCTGCTAAACATAAAACCAAAGGAAAGAAAGAGTTTAGAGGGTTTGTAGCATTAAGATTTGTTTATTAGAAACTTATAATTAAAAACTACATTTAAGATTGGATGTTTGTTTCTACCCAAAAATTAAGTTTTATTTAGAGTTATTGTTAGAAAAGCCAAACACGATGGTCTCTATTTAGTTTTGGATGACAAAGGGTGGATAGAAATATTAACACGAGGATTTGAACTCATGAACTCCTTCTTACTTTGAACACCTTTGATCATTGGGCTGCTTCGTACACCTATGTTTAAAATATAATATATGATCATATAAAAGGGTATTCGTCCGATATATACAATATAATTTTTTCAACAAAGAGTGATCAATGACCACATTTGATACAAGGTAGCTATTCCACTGAGACAAAGCACAAATTCACATGATACGCTATAATCCTTATATTAATTTTTATAAAATGAAAACAAAATTTCTTATTAAGATAGTTCTGAAGTATTGACAGACTTTTATATCCTTCAAAATCAGTATTTGGTTGAATAAATCTTTTTTTTTATTTAATAATATGGTTGAATAAATCTTTGGTTGTGTTACGTTACTTGTTCTTTAATAATAGGGTAAGTTTTTCGGCTATTGTCGCTGCTTGCATGGAATATCAATCTTTTGAGAGGTAATTTGATTTCCTTCGTGTATATGTTTCTGTCTATTTTTCACAATTGGAGGCGTTTGAAGCACCATTGGGTTTGACTTACAATTGGATATCGACAATATTATATCGACAATATACAATAACCAAGCAATGATCCTTATGTATAACTTGCTAAGAAACGAGTGCAAAGTACAATAATATAGTAACAGAGACAAGATGTATATGAAAAATATAGAAGTTATCTTATTCAAGTGTATTTCTTGTGTGTCATTCATAAGATAAAGTATAACATATTTATAGAATATAGGATACATGAAAGTTTACAAGAATACACCTAAAGATTACAAATATTAAGTGATGAATTATCTAAATACATGAACTCAAATGGTTCATGGAATAGGGATGCATGCAGTATTCAATGGACATATCCACTATAATATATTCATAACACTCCCTCTTGGTTGTCCATCTAAAAAATAATGTGTCTCGTTAAAATTTTACTAGAAAAAACTCAGTGGGAAACGCTTAGTGAAGGAAAAAGAGTATACACATCTTGTAATACGCATTGAGTGATGCCTCATTAAAACCTTACCAGGAAAACTCAATTGGGACAAAACCTTGGTTAAGGAAAAAAGAGTACAACGCGTATTATACTCCCGTGATGTAAACTTCATATGATATCTCGAAGACGACGCATTCCAATCTTATGCTTCTCAAATGTTGATGTTGGCAATGCCTTAGTGAATAAATCTGCCAGATTATCACTTCAACGGATTTGTTGAACACCTATCTCACCATTTTGTTGCAGATCATGCGTGAAAAAGAACTTTGGTGAAATGTGTTTTGTTCTGTCTCTTTTGATATATCCTCCTTTTAGTTTAGCTATGAAAATAACATTATCTTCATATAATATTGTTGGAATCTTCGTCTTTAAAGAAAGACCACACAGTTGTTGAATGTGTTGAGTCATTGATCTCAACCATACACGTTCTCGAATAGCTTCATGAATAGTTATTATCTATGCATGATAGGAAGATGTAGAAGCTAAAGTTTGCTTTGTCGAACGCCATAAAATAGTCTTACCTCCACAAGTAAATAGATAACATGTTTGAGATCAGGCTTTATGTGGGCCAGACAAATAACATGCATCTGCATAACCAATTATTTTTTAATTGGATTCATAAGAACAAAATAATCTCATATCAACATCTCGAAGGTATCTAAAAATATGCTTAACACCATTCTGGTATCTTGTTGTTGTAAAGGAACTAAATCTTGCTAATAAACTTACTGCAAAAGTTATATCTGGTCGAGTATTATTTGCAAGATACATTGGTGTCCCAATTGCACTAAGATATGGAGTTTCATCACCAAGAAACTCTCCATCATTTTAGATGAGGTCGGAATAGATCTTTATTTTATATCGGGTGATCTCCCAACCATCGAGGTACTCAATGGATGTGCTTTATCCATATAAAAACACTTTAGGATCTTTTCGGTATAAGCTGACTGATGGGCAAAAATTTCATCTTTCATATGCTCAATTTGTAGACCAAGACAAAATTTTGTCTTTCCAAGATCTTTCGTTTCAAACTCTTTTTTCAAACAGTCTACTTCTTTTGTAAGTTCCCCAGGAGTTCCATTCATATTTAGATCATCAACATACATAGCGATTATAACAAATTCATATCCAGACCTTTTTATAAATACACAAGTACAAATTGGACAAGTTTCCCAAAAATGTTTACAAGCTTCATGCAATTTAAACTCTTCAAGGATTTTCATATAAATTCGTTGTCTAATGTGCCATACAAATAGGCTTCCATCAGACGCGGATCAAGTTTTTCATGGATTGCCAGATATATAAGATACCTGAAGGTGATTGCATCCACCACAGGAGAATATGTCCCCATATAATCAATGCCAGACTTTTGCGAAAATCTTTGTACCATAAGTCGTGCTTTATATATAACGACTTCATTTGTATCATTTTGTTTTCGCACAAAAAACCTTATATCCCACTGGCTTTATTCATTCAGATGTTTGAAATATACGTCTGAATACTTCGCGTTTTTCAAGTGAAGTTAATTCTACCTTGATAGCATCTTTTAATTTTGTCCAATCATTTCGCTGTCTACATTCATCGACAGATCTTGGTTCGAGATTCTCATCTTATTGCATTATTTCAATAGCAACATTATAAGCAAAAATGTTATCGACAATAATATTATTTCGGTTTCACCTTTTTTTCCGTAGAGGCATAACTTATTGAGATCTCTTCATTCTTATTGTTTTCAGGTACCTGGACCTCCTTTGAGGTCTTATCATTTGTTATGTCACATGGATCTTTTTGAGAAATTGCCTCCATATTATGATCTCCTAGATCATTTGCTCCTTTTCGCTTTCGAGGCTTTTACCTTTGGAACCAATTGATCTACTACGTTTCAAGCGTGGCTTAAACTCATTTGCATCTTTAGATTGTCCAACAGGTACATCAATTCGAATAGGGGCATTAACGGCTGGAATATGTCACTTAGTCCCCCTTGGTAGGTCAGTAAATGCTCTGGTAGTTGATTTGTAATATTTTGAAAATAAATTGTCTTTTGAAACTCGTGTTCACATTGATTTGTTCGAGGATCTAAATGAGATAATGATGCATTCCAATCTATCTCTTTTTCTAACTGCTTAATTTCTCCCCCTAATATTGGGTATACCGATTCATCAGGCAATCAACAAATCTTGTCGTAGATAAATCTTTAGTCATAGGTTCCAAATATTTTTTATAATTGAATAAGATTCATATTCAACATATATCCCTAATATTCTTTGGGGATATATCTTTGTGCATTGTGGTGGAGCACTTGGAACATAAACTGCACGTCCAAATATTCTAAGATGAAAAATATTTTGCTCCTGGACAAAAGCTAATTTTATGGAGAGACTTTATGATAACTTGTGGTTCTGATGTAACACTATGTAAATTTGAACTAGGTGTAGACATGTTAAATGAGTATTAATGTGATATTTTAGACATGTGAAGTCCCATAGGGATGAGTATGGATGGAAATAGTTATTTTGGAATCAAGACGGATTGTAGAGGTGCATAAGATTCGATAAAATCGACTAAGTTTATGGAATGTTTGTCTTCTAGAAAGACTTCGTAAACTTAGTTGGCAATTTGGGAAAACGCAAAACATAAAAGTTGTAACCCTTTGAAATAGATTTTCAACGATATATTGTGGAGCCCAAAAGGATCTCTGTAAAAAAACATTATGTATGTTTTACTGGACAATGCGCAGTATGTGCGCCCAGATTGTCCCGTGCGCGACCGTGCACTTGTGGTAGTGCTACTGCCCTGCTGCGCGTCCAAGGAAAACCTAACTCTCAAAGGGAAGCTCGAAAACACAAAAACTTTCTCTAGAAAGGGAAGCTCTCAAGAACTTAACTCCTCAAAGGTCCCTCTACTATCCAAGATAAGTTCTAATGGTGATTCTAAGTTAATTTCAATTCCCCAACACCTTTAACATGGGTAAATCATTCAAATTATTAGATATTCGATTTGGGACATCAGTTTGAGAGACGAAACCTTAGAACTCGAACTCAAGAGGATTGAACTTCAAAAAGGTAATGTCTTCACCCTATAATTGATTATACCATTGGATTAATAATTATAGACTCTAAGCTCATGAGATATGAGTTGATGGGTTTGATAGACAATCATGAACGGTTATAAGTTTGGGTTGTTGATTATTGATTATTGGTTACATGTGTTGTTTATCTTATGGATGATGAAGAATGGTATTGATTATAACAATTTGAGATTTTAGTATTATCTTGGAGCAAAAGAATGAGTTGTTAGGTCTAAAAACACCATTAATGAGGACTATGAAGCATTATGCCTACCAAGTATTTGATAAAAGGCCTAAGTGGCCAAAACATAAGTATTATTGCTAATATGGAATCTCTTTGACTTGTATTGATATAAATTAAAGGTGAAAAGGTTGGCGAATGTTGTATTACGCTCAAGAGCAGGAAGTTAAGGTATGTGAGGCTAACTCTCTATGTTTGGGAATGTTAATGATTCTCCATGCACCACATTCCTTCTACAACGTTTCTAATTGCCTCAAAAATATAGTTAAGTTTAGTTCCTTAAATAGCTACAGAACTTCTATTCTCTAGTTTTGTAATTCGTTCATGACTTTCATTCTGAACGTTGTGAGCTTGGTGCATAATTAATATAGACGTGTGTTTGATGCCCATGAGTCTCAGTATAGATTACTCAGCATGTCATAAACTATTGAAGTTTTAGTTTTCATAATCATGAATACTTGTCTCGGTCTAGTTCTATTCAGCATTCAAGTATCATATAACTCAGTGTGGTTCAGTATTTCAGTATCATGTATTGCAGTACGATTCTCAATTTCTATTTTTAAATCCCTGAATGTTGAACACTTGTATTTGACCGAGGCCGCAGTTAAGGCTTTATACATCTTTGGGCCTGAGGATGCAGTTTATGCTTTATGTACCTTTGGACCTGAGGCCGCAGTTATGTGTACGTATACTTGGGCCCGAGGCCGCAATTTGTGCACATATTTATTGAGTACAAACAGGTTGTTCATCATTCAGAAGAGGGAGTATTCTATCCTTGCTTCCTTTGTTCAGTTCAGTTATCACTTATCATTTCAATTATCAATTATCAACTCAGTATCAGTTTCAGTATTTATAGCTCTTTCTTTCAGTTGCTTTACATACCAGTGCAATTCAAATGTACCGACATCCCTTTTGACCGGGACCTACATCTTTTGCTCGGGGCCTGTATCTCATGATGCATGTAAATATTTACAGGTTGATGATTCAGAGCGCTAGGATTCTCGTACCAGCTATTTGGTGATCCCCATTTTTTCGGTGCATTATCATTACCTTACAATTTTCAGTATTTTCAGACAATTAGTGTTTCCAGTACTTTATTAGAGACTTCATAGCCACAAGCTTTTCATTTTAAGCAATATTGGCTACAAATATACTTCAGAGTTATGTTAGTGTTCCCGCACATTAATTTATATCATCCAGACTTTCAGTGTATTCCGCTTTCAGTATGGTATGATATCACATGTTGATTCAACCAGCCAGTTGGTTCGCTCGGTCACTATAGTCCGGCACCGGATGCCGTATTACGTCCAGGCCCTGGTTCGGGGCGTGACTCATGATCCGCACAAGAGCTGATGCATGCAAAATAGCATGAGCCCATGCCAAAATGGAAAGTTTTGTTCTCATAAGCATTGATCTAGAAATTAATTGGAGGCGTTTAATCAATGATTCCGCTAGACCATTTTGAGTATGAACATGAACAATTGAATGCTCAATTGTTATCCCAGTTGATATACAATAATCATTAAAGGTCTGGTACATAAATTCATCAGCATTATCAAGACGAAGTGTCTTAGTTGTATACTCTGAAAATTATGCTCTTAATCTTATTAATTTAGCCAGTAACCTCGCAAAGGCCAAATTGCGGGTTGATAACAAGCACACATGTGACCATCTTGTAGATGCATCTATCAAAATAATATTATATCTGAATTGTCCACATGAACGGTGTATGGTTCCACATACAGCACCCTATATACGTTCCAAAAATGTAGGAGATCCAATTCCAACTTTAATTACTTATGGTCTGATAATCAGTTTGCCTTGAGAACATGCAACACAAAAGAATTTTTAGTTTGAAGAATCTTCTGGTTCTTCAATAAATGACTATGTGAATTCTCAATTATTTTGCGCATCATATTATAACCGGGATGGCCTAACCGGTCATGCCAAATAATAAAATTATTAGTAAACCTTTTGTTTACTTTGACACGTGATTCGACTACACTAATAATAGTATAGTATAATCCGGAGAAAAATGCGGGATGCTTTTCAAGAACATACTTCTTTTCTGCTTTTAATGTAGTAATATAAAGGTATTCAACCTTTCCTTCATTGGTGGTCTCAATATGACAGCCATTTTGGCGATTATCTTTGAAACTCAACAAGTTTCTTTGAGACCTACTACAATATAATGCATCACTAACAGTCAATATAGTTTCTCCTGGTAGTAATATAATCGCTCTTCAAGAGCCCTCAATTAATATTATACTACAAGATATTGCTATGATGTTGGCTTTTTTCATAATTAAATAAGAAAAATATCTCTTATCTTTTAATATGAAATGCGTCATAGCCCTGTCAAAAAGGCATATTTCTTCTTTATTATTCATACGGCCAACTGAACACTTGAAAGTTTTCATATTCTTCATAAAGAAAAAAAAATTACATCATAAGTAATACCGAAAAATTTAAGAACAAAAGTAACTATACTTAGAAAAGTAAATGCTAACAACATAAAATATTTTATTCAAAATTATGAACTTCATAAATAAATAAATAAACTATTCTTCCCCGTAATAAGTCTTTAGTTATGATGCTCAAAGAAGTCCCCAGCTTCTAAATGAGTAATATTTGCAAGTCCTTCAAAAATATCATCTTTATAGGCAAGCTTTGCTTCAACTTTATCATGATTATTCATAGGGTCCGCCTCAATATCATTTTGAAAGGTCATGTGAGTCTCAACTTTATTTTGTTTTCCTTTTATAGAGGCCTGATAAAGTTTGACAAAATATTCAGGTGTACGACAAATTCGTGCCCAATAATTTTTCATACCACACCGGTAGCAAATATTACCTTTGCCTTTTGAAAGATTATTCTGAGATTGTTCTCTTGTTTATAACGAATACCACCATGACGGTTATTATTTCGCCCCTTTCCACGCCCACGCGTATTTATACGGACACGATAATTATTTTGTATTCTTTCAGAATTTGGACCTATCGCTACCAGATTCGCTTCTAGAAATGGAGTTGATCCAGTGAGGCGGGTTTCATGATTTTTCATTTAAAGGGTATTACGTTGTTCAGCCACCCAAAGGCATGAAATTAACTCAGAATATTTCTTAAAGCCCTTTTTACTGTATTACTGCTATAACACCATATTTGAGGCATGGAAAGGGGAAAGAGTCTTTTCCAACATGTCATCATCATTCATAGGTTCCCCACATAATTTTAGTTGGAAATTATTTTATAGACAGCATAATTATATTCATTTATGGTCTTATAATCTTATAGTTGTAAGTGCATCCACTCATAATGAGCTCTGTAGCCTTTAGGTGGTCATATCATTCCTTCAAACTAGTCGATAATTGAAATGGATCTTTCAAGGTTAGATATTTACTTTTTAACCTTTCATCGAGATGATGGCGAAGGAAAATCATGGCTTTCACCTCATGCTGACTTGATGCTTCATTTTCATCTTTAATAGTGTCACCAAGACCTTTAGCGTCAAGGTGAATTTCAGCATCAAGTATCCATGGCAAATAGTTATTTTCAGAAATGTTAAATGCGACAAATTCAAGCTTTGATAAATTCAACATAGTGAAAAACTATTAGAAAAAATTACTGCCAATGAAAACTTTTACAGCTATTGGGAGTACATAATCGCATACTAATATCGTGTATACATGCATGTCAAAATAAAAAGTAATTATATGCAATGCAATGTTACTATATCATGGCTGACTGTAAATTATCACATAATTATTATCCTATGTATGCAGGAGAAGCCAAATACGTTTACTCAATAATCAGATAGTTACAAAATTAAAATAAGTATATCATGTTCCGACACCGATTATATGTTTCAATAGGCTAGTTAGGCATAAATCTTAATGATATCACTATTTCTAATTTCCAGCAAAAGCCACGTCAATATCTAATTGATAGTTTTCAATGTTCATATTTCTAGCTAAATATTAGCTCTAACATAGACAGGAAACAGTCCTTATTCTATATGATTATCTACCATGTTAAATGAAATTCGTTCAAAAGCATAATATCACAAGGTTCTTTCAATATCATCGCAAAGAATTGATAGCATGTTGTTCTATTTATTAAAAGTAAACTTAGAACTAGACATGCCAGCGTGACAATCACAATTAAAGCTTACTCTTTTAGGAAGAAGATAAAACCCGAACGAAGCAGATAACTTCAATTGGTTAGAGACTCGTGTGCTTCTTGTATGTCATTCATAAGATAATGTATATCCTTTTATAGGATATAGGATACATGAAAGGTTACAAGAATCACCTGGAGGTTACAAATATTAAGTGATGAATTAACAAAATACATAAATTCAAATGGTTCATGAAATGGAGATGTATGGAGTATTCAATGGACATCCACTTTAATAAATTCATAACATAACTTGCATAATTCTCGCTATCTTGGATTTGTAATAACATTGTAACACTTTTATTTTAGGAGTTCAAATCTCTTTTGATAAATGATTGTAACTTGATTTCATCATAAAAATGCAAAAACATCAGAGCCTTAGTGTTTCTATATAGGAACTCTTTTTCAACTATTTACAAATCTGAAAACTTGAAGCTGCCTTTGGTTATGAACTTATAACCGCAATAGATATTCGACAAATTCATTGGTTGATATACGTACTTTAACTGTGATACTTTCACTGGACAGGTGCACAAGTGAACTATTGTGCGATTTGTTATATGGTTTTTTCGCTTTCTCCATATGAGTTTTCTGTTATTTTGTGATAATCTGACAATAGGGAGTAACATTACATTATGCTTTATCTTATGCAGGATACGTTCAGCGGGGTAAGCAATTCTGATGTCAACTCAACTGCTAACCTTTTTTGATGTTTCCATGCCTATTTTTTGTGTAGTGGTGACAAATGCATTTTCTAAAGTAAAACCTAGTATGCAAAAAGACTTGAGGGAAGAAATCCTGGCATAGTCATTTCCTAAAATAACAATATCATCAACATATATAATAAAGAGAATAGTGCCAGCTACTGATTTCCGATAGAAGACTGAGTGATCGCACTTACTCATTTTCAGTCCAAACTCCTGAATTACCTCACTGAACTTGCCAAACCAAGCTCGTGGACTCTGCTTCAATCCATACAAGGACTTCTTCAAATGACAAACTTTCATGTTCTCCCCCTGTGTAACAAAACGGGGTGGTTGCTCTATATACACTTCCGCCTGAAGATCACCATGAAGGAATGCATTCTTGATATCCAACTGATGTAAAGGCCAATACTCAAACATAGCTAGAGAAATAAATAAGCGGACAGAAGTGAGTTTGGCAACTGGGAGAAGGTGTCAGAATAATCCACCCCATAAGTGTGAGCATACCCTTTAGCCACAAGTCTGGCCTTAAGTCTTTCCACAGAACCATCTGGATTAACTTAACTGTAAAGATCCACTTGCATCCCACTAGGTACTTTCCCTTTGGTAAATCTAGCAGATCCTATGTGTGGTTATCCTCTAAAGTATGTATTTCCTCAAGCATCGCATCGGACCATCCAAGATGATTCAAAGCCTCCTTCACTATTTTAGGTACGAAGATGGAGTACAGAGAAGGAATCATAGACCTAGACGTAGAGGATAAATGGTCATAGGAAGAAAAGTTAGCAACAAAATATGTCGATTGAAAGTACGTGTACCTTTGCCAAGAGCAATAGGAAGGTCAAGGTTATCTGGAGGATCAGGCAACAGAGGATCAGATGATGAAGGAACTGGTGCGGGACATGTATCATTTGTCTCTCGCCTCCGCGAATAAACTTGAACAATTAGAGGTCTTGCTAACACAGTTGGAGCAGGTACTGAAGGCACAATAGTCGATTGGTGCTCAACAAAAGAAATGGAAATGGAAGGGTATCTTCTATTTGTTCTCTCAAAGTACAGGTAACCTGATATACTAGCCACTTATCTTCCTCCCCCTGTCTTGTAGAGACAGGAGGTGCATAGAAGAATGGTACCACATCAGTTGACACTAAATATTTGCCAAGCTCAGTAGAATAACACATATACCCCTTATGAAGTCAAGTATAGCCCAGGAAAACATACTTCAATGCCTTGGGATCCAACTTGGTAAGAGATGGTCGAACATCTCGAACATAACATGTGCACCCAAACACCTTAGGTTCCACCGGAAATATGACTTGTTCGGAAAAAGAACACTACAAGGCACATTACCAACGAGCACAATAGATGGCATCCGATTAATCAGAAAACAAGCCTAGAAACCGCATCAGACCAGAATTATTTAGGAACCTTCATTTGGAACAAAAGTGCTCGAGCTGTCTCAAGTAGATGCCTATTCTTCCTCTCAGCAACTCCATTTTGAGAGGGTGTATCAACACATGAAGAGTGATGTAACATACCATGTTGTCTCACTATTTACCTTGAAAATGGTGTTAACAATTATATTTGATTTATGGTTCTAAAAATAGGCGATTTATTCTAATACTAGTTAATAATCAAGAAATGATGAGTGTAAGTAAGGAAAACGTGATAGTCAAACCCGTGTTGTCACAGAACTGGGGTCTCAAGGTCGGTCTTTAGCAGTTAATAATGAACAATAAATGAAGAACAATAAAGGAAAAGCAATAAAGCTAAGGAATAATGTAGAGCACGTTAAACGAAAAGAGCAGAGAATGTTCTATTGCAGTAAATATTGTATGTCTTTACAAATGATTGGGGTATCCTTTATATAGGAGGGACAACCCCCAACATAGTACATATCTAATTATGACAAAGAATGCTATTGGTACAGTTGTATAATGGCCTAGTACGAACTTGTACTATCTCTTGCAGAACTTATCAGCTCTAACCGCGTGTCCTTGGGAATTTCCCGCCTTTCCATGACGGTCATCGATTTTGCACAACTTCGAGGTAGGATGTACTGGGACTTCGATATTCTCTCTCGAAACCTAATTGAGGCCGAACTCCAGACTTCTTCTTCGAGTCCCTCGAGCTCGGGCTCGGAATGCCATAGAGGCCTCGATATCGGGATCCCCTATATCGACCGTATACAGATAGTCCCCGTGTTTCTTAGAGTGGAATGATAAGAAACGTTTTGAATTATTTGGCTCTTCGACGCCCCTATCATGACATCATTCATGTGACATCAGTGATTGATGTGACGTAAAGGATGTGCAAAGGTCACGCTTGCACGATTCTCGAAAAGCCATAAATCGATAACGGCGGTTGGCCGTCCTTTTGTCTTCTCCAACACGCATAACTGACCTCTATCAATACCACAATCCTTCACTCCTTAAACCTTTACTTTTCATAACGTATTCAGACCTTTACCAACTTTTTTATACGCTTACTTTTTTCTTGTGTTCATCTCTCAACCAGTTTCTTCCTCTTCTTCTGAAATTTTATAGCAAAAATGGCAAAGACTTCTAAGACTGTTCCTCAAAAGGAGAAAGCCCCTTCATCATCACTGTGAGCATGTGATTTTTCACCCACCATATATGTAACGACCCAGCCGGTCGTTTTGTGTGTTGGGACTCCGTTCCCGTGAATGACTCTTCCCATAGCGACTACTCGTGCCTTATGACTTGTGTGGGCCGATAGTTTGAGATTCGAAAGTGATTTGGCCAGTTCAGGAACACTTGGTTCCTGAAGGCTAGCCTATTTGGCTGATTTTGGTTCCGAGCAGCATTTTGAGAAAACGACCTCGGAATCAAGTTCTGACAGCTCCATCAGCTCTGGATGATAATTTCGGACTTGGGAGTGTGTTCGCCTCGGGTTTCTGATGACCCGGGAGTATTTCGGCACCTGAATTGGAATTCAGGATTTCTTGTGATTTGGAATTCAGCTTGGAATTGGACCTCGTGATATCATAGTCCGAATGGAATTCCGGAACTGGCAATAGTTCCGTATAATCATTTATGACTTGTACGCAAAATTTGGGGTCATTCCGAGAAGTGTAGACCCGTTCGGCGTATTGATGAGCCATTTGATTTTTCTTGAAATCCTAAGTTTGATCTAAGGGGTTTTGGAGAGTGATTTTTGGTTTGAACGATGCTTTTAGTGTTCTGGGAGCTCAAGCAAGTCCGTCATGTGATTTGGGACTTGTTGGTATAATTTG
>ML300226.1:0-12225 GCA_005239495.1 Nicotiana undulata
AGGTGGTGCACTCATCTTGATCTTCTCCTAAGGTGTTAGCCTCTTCAAGGATAACCCGTTCTGATACCAATTGATGTTTTAACTTCAATAACACACAAGAGGGGGGGGGGTGATTCGTGTGGTGTTCAATCTTTCGCCTAAACTGATTATGGAAGGACCTAGTTCTTCTAAGTGTTACTTAACCTACTATTGCTGATATAGTAAATGCGGAAAGTAAAAAAAACAAGTATTTTACGTGGAAAACACTTGGCTAAAAAGGTAAAAAACCACGACCTACTTCCCAGAAGGATTTTCCCAAACTCTCCATAAATCACTGAGCCAAAAACTGCATTTA
This sequence comes from Nicotiana undulata, assembly GCA_005239495.1. NCBI lineage: Eukaryota > Viridiplantae > Streptophyta > Magnoliopsida > Solanales > Solanaceae > Nicotiana > Nicotiana undulata. The sequence continues at coordinate 335 of ML300226.1, forward strand.
CAAAAATACTTTTGTAAACCTAGGACTAACTCTAATCCCTTGTAGCAAACAACCTCTAATTGTTGCGACAACTTCAAGTTAACTCTAACTTGAATATACCTATTACAATTGCCTCTAGATAAAGCTGAAAGGTACAATATGAAAACACCTACTACAATTGAACTAGAATAAAATACAGACACTTGGAACTGGTTCTTCTATCTGGTTCTTGTAGCTTTAGATTTGCACATTTGAATCACACACGAATTGCTTGCAAGATGCGTAGCTATTTTGCTCTCAATTCCTGTTTAACTTCTGCATTTGTGCATTCCTATAGAATGAGAACATCCTGCAATATATAGAGTTAGTAAATGAAGAAATAACTAGCTTTCTAATGCTACTCTTCCTTGGTGGAAGAGTTCTAGTTGATCTCAACTTCTAACTCCGTCCTTATCTTGGATAATGTTCTCTGAGTAAGGAGTCCCTCTCCTTATCAATTATGCAACCTTTTCGATCAGGAGATATTAATTATACCAAGTTAAGTTTATCTCTTTCACGTGCATCCCACATGCTCGAATATGCCTGTGTTTATGCACACAAGTGATGGACCTGGTTCATGCTAGAGCTTTCTTTGTCAATCTTCAAAACTAACCTTCACTTGGGCCAACATAATGTTTATATCCCATTAGGCAAACACCTAGGTGAATGTCATAGCCCTAGGATTTTTATAACATTTGAAAAACAACAAAAACAATCTTCTATTTCTCAACTTGCAATCGTAGTTTAACTTACACTTTAAAACAACCAAATTTTGCGGAAATGTATATTTAGATATTCAAATTCATACGCCACGATATATACTACTAATGCCCATCTATAGCTCTCTGCGGAATTTGACCCCGACTCTTGTTGGATACTATTATTGCATCGACCGTTTTCATAACCTTGAATTGAGGTGTGATATTGGACAAGATCAAGGAGCCATTTGAATACTCGATTAGTAGATGTTGTTCTAGTCAAACTCCGCAAGTGGCAAGAATTATCCCATGAACCCCCAAAATCCATAACGCAAACGCAAAGCATATCCTCAAATATCTGAATGGTGCGCTTGGACTGCCCATCCGTATGGGGGTGAAAAGTTGTACTCAACTCAACCTGTGTGACTAACTCACGCTGTAGGGCCCTCTAGGAGTGCAAGCTTAACTTGGTCTCTACTTGAAAGCAAGAGACCTAGTTTAGGACAAATTGACTAACAAAAAATTGGTTCAACGAGAGATCGATAATCCCAATTAAAGGGTTCAACCTAGAGATAGTAATAACCACACTTGAGCTTTTATCAACCATTTTGTTCAATACCCATTTGGACTTAAGAAAACCATATTGGGCAAAATCACTCTCTTAATGAGAGGTATTGAGTGTGTAATTGAGTGTTGATAGCTATAATACACCCCAACTAATAAAACAAGCTTTAAAGTTTATATCCCATTAGGAAAACACCTGGGTGAATGCCATAGCCCTAGGCTTTTTATAACATTTGGAAAACAACAAAAACAATCTCCTAGTTTTATTTTTCAACTTGAAATCATAGTTTAAATTAGAATTTAAAATAACCAATTGCAGAAGTGTAAATTTAGATATTCAAATTCACACGCTACGATATATACTACTAACTCCCATCTATATCTCCCTGCGGAGGTCAACCCCGACTCTTGTTCGGTACTATTATTGCATCGATCGTTTTCATAACCTTGAATTGAGGTGTGAAATATGACAAGATCAATTTTTGTTTCCATTGTCGGGGAACTAAAAAACAGTGTTAGCTATATATTTAGGTGTGATTTTGGGAATATCTTATTTTCCTTCCTTGTTACTAACGTGTGAGTTAATCATGGCAAACAATGAGCTTCGAAACATAGCTTGGAGGATGTGGACATTGAGGATGATCAAATGGATGAAGTACCTATTGAACCTTAAGCCAATAGATGAGGTTGAGCGCCTCAAGACAATGTACCCTCTCCACCCCCACCTCTACCACGAGTGGCTTCACACCGGGTGTTGCCGAATGAAGGGTATGCAAGTGATATAGTCCCTCCCCATATTAGGGCGGGAAACTTCCAAATAACCAACATGATGCTCACTTTTCTCGAGCAACGAGGGTTCTTACCGGTGCACCTGGTCAAAATGCATATAAACACTTGAAGGGGTTCGTAGATACATGTTGGGGGAGAAAACAAACAAATGTCTCTGAGGATGATTTGAGGCTAAGGCTTTTTCCCTTCTCTCGATGGAAGAAAGCTTTAGATTGGTTGGACCGTCTGCCAAATCATTCCCTTCAGACTTGGGATGAACTAGTGGAGAAATTCATTTCTAAGTACTTCTCTCCCGGACACATGGCTATTCTTCGGGATGAAATTCTAGCATTCAAGCAAGATCCCAATGAACCACTACACGAGATACGGGAAATGTATAGAACAATGGTGAAAGAGTGCCCCAACAATGATATAACGGAGAACATGATTCAACAAACTTTATATCGGGGGATCAATACCACCAACCAATGTGTAGTGAATCAACTTGCAAGTGGGAACTTCATGACTACGCCTTATGCGGAGGCGTGTTATATTTTGGATGAGATGGAGGATACTTCATCGGTGTGGCAATCTAGAGCCAATGTTCCACAAGGTGATCCCAATGTGATTCTTCTTCATTAAGAGTTGCATGACCATGGACAAGCCATAACTGAGTTGACAACCACCATGAACCAATTGGAAAATGTTAAACTTCATGAAGTGCAAAACCCGACGCAAGTCAATGCAATGGAGGGAGTTAATATGATGGTGAACAAGAGAAGAAAAATAAGTCCACAAGTGCAACAAAGAGTGAAGAATTTTGTGTAATATGATAGTGTATTTGATCAAGTATTGCTATAATGATCAAGAAGAAGAGGTCCAATATGTGAACAACTTTCAAGGGCAAAGAAACAACTTCCAAGGCCCTAGTCAACAACAATGGAGGCCTAAAAATAGTCAAGGAAGTTGGAATTCTCACAACCAAGGTAACTGGAGTGGTGGAAACAATCAAAGCAGTTGGAATACCAACAACAATCACGACAATTGGAGTGGAAACAATAATCAAGGGAATTGGCATAATAATAATAATAACCAAGGCAATTAGGGAGGAAACAATCAAAGAGGGTGGAATAACAATGAAGGAAATGGGGGGGGGGGGGGGGGGGGGGTTTAAAAAACCCCGAAGCAAAAAAAAAACGGGAACCCCCNGGGGGGGGGGGGGGGGGTCGGGTTTTCAAAGACCCTCGATGAATCAACAACTGAGCAACCCACCCCCTTATCCTTCCCATGGTCCTAGTTATTTCAATAATGAAATGGGCCGTATTGAGAACATGTTCAAGCAAATGATGGAGAAGAATGCTAATTCCGATGCCCAACTTGCTTCACACAACACATCGATCCGCAACTTAAAAGTGCAAATGGGGTAAATTTCTCAAGCTTTAAATTCTCGTCCAAAGGGGGAATTACCAAGTGACATGGTGGTGAACCCAAAGGGTAGGAACAACACGGGGCATGCCGTTACTACAAGAAGTGGAAGAGGTGGGAATGAACCCACCTCAAGTCAAAGGCAAATTGTGGATGACAAGCAAGTGGTAGAAGAATAGGAGATCCCGAACAATGTGGTGCAAAAAAATGATGAAGTGAGGATTGATATTGATGACACGGTGGGAGAGACTCAAGAGGAAGTGAACTCGTCTGGGGATCATGTGGTTTACATACCGGAACCGATAGTGCAAACAGCTAAGGCACCATTGCCTAAGACACCTCTTCCATATCCTCAAAGGCTCGCCAAGCAAAATGGAGAGAATCAATTCAACAAGTTCATTGACATGATGAAGATTATCTCGATAAATGTGCCATCACTTGAAGCCTTGGAGAAAATGCCCGGTTACGCAAAATTTATGAAGGATATGGTGAAAAATAATCAGTCGATGAATTTTGAAAATATCAAATTCACTCATCAAGTGAGTGAAATTTTTCATTCAATGGATCCTGAATTGGAAGATCCTGGTGCTTTCACAATCCCTTGTACCATTGGAAGTGCTGAGTTGCTAAAGCTCGTTGTGATCTTGGGGCGAGTATCAATTTGATGCCCTATTCGATTTTCAAGACCTTGTGAATTGGGAAACCTAGACCCACGTCTATGAGATTATTAATGGTTGATCGTACAATGAAGAGACTGTTCGGGGTGATTGAAGATTTATTGGTTCGTGTTGATAAGTTCGTTCTCCCGGCGGATTTTGTTATTCTTGATAGTGAAGTGAAATATGAGGTGCCAATTATTCTTGGAAGACCTTTCCTTTCTATGGGGAAGGCTCTTATTGATGTGGTAGACGAGAACTCACTTTCTAGGTGGGTGATGAAAAGGTGGTGTTCCACGTGTGCAAATCTATAGCAACCGAATAGCAGTTAAGTGTTTTGGGACTTGGTGACCGATGTGATTATTGATGATACAAGTTCCACGATTAATGTAGGTGATATATTGGAGGCCGTCTTGCTAAACTTTGATGATGACGAGATGGATGGCTTCATAGAATGCATTAATTCTATGCAAGGAATGGGGTCGTACACCTATGTACCCCGGAAACTTTCCTTGGATTTTGATAATAGGAAAATTCCTCCTACAAAACCTTCAATTGAAGAGTCTCCAATCTTGGAGTTGAAGCCATGGCCTCCACATATCAGGTATGAATTCATTGGCCCTTGTTTGACTTTATCGGTTATTCTTTCCTCTTGTTTGACTAACGTACAAGTTGACTCTACATTGACAATGCTCCACAAGATGAAGAAAGCTATTGGGTGGAATTTGGCGGATATTCGGGGAATAAGCCGCGCATTTTGCATGCACAATATTAACTTGGAGGAAGATGCCAAATCATCCATTGAACATCAAATGAGACTCAATGAAGCCATGCAAGATGTGGTAAAAAACGAGACTATCAAATGGTTGGATGCTGGGGTGGTCTACCTTATTTCCGAAAGTTCGTGGACTTCTCCGGTGTAATGTGTCCCTAATAAGGGGGGCATAACAGTGTATACCAAAGACAAGAACGAGTTGATTCCTACAATAGCGGTGGCCGGGTGGAGAGTGTGTATGGACTATCATAAGCTACACAAAGTCACGAGGAAAGACCGTTTTTCGCTTCCCTTCCTTGACCAAATTCTTGATAGGTTGGCCGGCCGTGCTTTTTATTGCTTTCTAGATGGATATTCAGGCTATAAAAAAAATTCTTATTTCCCCAGAAGATTAAGAGAAAATAACTTTCACTTTTCCCTATGGCACTTTTTCTATTCAGTGGATGCCATTTGGCTTATGCAATGCACCAGCGACTTTTCAACGGTGTATGATGGCGATGTTTACGAATATGGTAGAGGACTACCTTGAAGCCTTCATGGATGACTTCTCAGTAGTCGAGGATTATTTTGATGATTGCTTGGCAAATTTGGATAGAGTATTGCCAAGGTGTGAAGAAACGAACTTGGTGCTAAATTCGGAGAAACGCCATTTCATGGTCAAGGAAGGCATTGTACTTGGCCACAAGATTTCAAAGAAAGGCATAGAGGTCGACAAGGCAAAGATAGAGGTGATTTCTAAACTTCTACCTCCAACCTCAGGGAAAGGCGTACAAAGTGTTTTGGGTCACCCAGGGTTCTACTGCCGCTTCATAAAGGATTTTTCTAAAGTAGTGAACCCCTTGTGCAAGTTTTTATAGAAAGATGCTAAATTTCACTTCAATGATGATTGCATGAGAGCCTTTGAATTGCTAAAGTTTAAGTTGACAACCACTCCCATCATCACCTCTCCTAATTGGAGTAATCCTTTTGAGCTCATGTGCGATGCTAGTGATGTAGCAGTTGGAGCAGTTTTGGGACAGCGTATCAACAAGATTTTTCATCCTGTCTACTATGCTAGTAAGACCATGAATGATGCCAAAGTTTATTACATCGTTACTGAAAAAGAGCTCCTTACCATTGTGTTTGCAATTGAGAAGTTTCTCCCATACTTGATGGGTGCAAAGGTCATTGTTCATAAGGATCATGCGGCACTTTGTTACTTATGAGTAAGAAAGATTCAAAATCTCGGTTGATGAGATGGGTGCTATTGTTGCAAGAGTTTGATATTGACATCCACGATCGAAAAGGGAGTGAAAATCAAGTGGCGGACCACTTGTCTCATTTGGAGGAGGAGGGAAGGCCGCATATTGGCCTTGAAATTAATGACTCCTTCCCCGACAAACAATTCTTGGCTATTTCAATGAAGGAGGTGCCATGGTTCGCCAATCTAGCAAACTTCCTTGTGTGTGGACTCATTCCGGATGAGTTCTTTTCAAATTAAAGGAAGAAGCTCAAACGGGATTGTCAAGATTATTATTGGGATGAGCCATGCCTTTTCCGGATTTTCACGATGGAGTAGTTAGAAGATGTGTACCGAACGAAGAGCAAAATGTAATTCTTGAGGTTTGCCATTCTTCGCCTTATGGTGGTCACCATGGCGGAGCAAGAATGACGGCCAAAGTTCTAAGTTGCGGTTTCTATTAGCCCATTATTTACAAAGATGCAAGTGATATGGTGAAGATATGTGATGAATGCCAGCGGGTCGGTGGAATATCTAAAAATAATGAAAAGCCTCTCACTACTATTTTGGAGATTGATATCTTTGATGTGTGGGGTATTGATTTCATGGGTCCTTTTGTGAGTTCTTGTGGAAACACCTACATCTTGGTCACAGTTGATTATGTGTCTAAATGGGTGTAGGTTGTTTCTCTACCCAACAATTAAGCGTGAAGTGTGGTGGCATTCTTGAAGAAGAATATTTTCCCAAGATTTGGTACTCCGCGAACTATCATAAGCGACGGGGGTCACATTTTTGCAACAAGGCTTTTGACACTTTGCTTAGAAAGTATGGTGTCACTAATAAAGTTACGACTCCCTATCACCCACAAGATAGCGGTCAAGTGGAAGTCTCCAACCGGGAGACAAAGAGTATCTTGTCCAAAACAGTGAATGCTGACCGAACAGATTGGTCAAAGAAGCTTGATGATGAACTATGGGCTTATCTTACTGCTTTCGAAACTCCTATCGGTATGTCTCCACACCGGTTGATGTTTGAAAAACTTATCATCTTCCGCTGGAACTTGAGCACAAAGCTGTGTGGGCTTTAAAGAAGTTAAATCTTTCTTGGGATGCAATCGCTAACTTGCGGGTTGCACATTTGAATGAATTGGATGAGTTTCGGTACCATGCATATGCAAGTTCATCCTTTTACAAAGATAAGATGAAGTACCTTCATGACAAATACATCCGAAATAAGGATTTCAAGGTGGGCGATCTTGTTTTGTTGTTCAACTCAAGATTGAAGATGTTTCCCGGGAAGCTGAAATCTAAATGGAGTGGTCCCTATGAAATTGTGGGTGTGACACCTTTTAGTGCATTGGACTTGAAGAACAAAAATGATGAGGTATTCTGAGTCAATGGTCACCGGGTGAAGCATTATTTTAGAAAGGTTGATGAGGGCCACGTGGTGGCAGTTATTCATTTGAAGTGATAATAATCTGCGTCGTGTTGCGACGTTAAATCAGGCGCTTCTTGGGAGGTAACCCATATTTTTTTCTTCTCTTTTCTTCTTTTGTAGATAGGTGGTATATTTGTGCTAACTGGATTTGAAGTGTGTTTTAGGGATGAGAGTACTTTATAGGAATTATGCTCAGAAAATTGGCTATGTATGGAAAAAGTGCGGACCACACATGTATTGTGCGGACCGCACAATTATCATTGCTACAACAAAAGGGAACTGCGCCCGCACAATTACAGTGCGGACCACAAAACTTGAAAAGGGAAAATGCAAACTCTCTGAAGTTTGGTCTTTCAGAGAAACGACCAAAGTGCGTCCGCACACCAAAATCTCCGGTCTACAACAAAAATTTGCTACCGCACAACAATTTCTACGGACCGCAGATCAGCAAAGACATTTGAGCCCCCAGGTAACAGAGTGCGGACCGCAGAAGTAATTTTGCGGCTGCACTCACCCCTTTGTCCATCAAGTCTGACCGTTCAGTATAAATAGTAACCTTAGGTTTACTGTGCATTTTTTTCCCTCTCTGAGCACTCAAAAATCTAAAACATTGAAATCGTTTGTTCAATCATCTGCCATACTATATTCACATATGTGATCACTCATTTGAACTACTTCATATCTAGTGTGCTTCAATTACTTGTAGAAAATTTCAACCTTTTTAGTTTAATTTATAATTTGTTAGGTAGTTTTAGGCCATTTGTCAGTAGAATTTAATTTTACTACCATGTGGGGTTTGAACTATGTTGGGTTAAATGATAATTTCTCTATGGGGAATGAGTGATTTGATTTTCATGCTTAATTGTTAATACCATGTCAAATTTGTGCAAAAGAAAATTGTAAACCTAGAAGTTTGATCGATTTTGGTTTGAAATATACGATCGCACAAGAAATTGTGCGGTCCGTAGAACTTGAGATTAGGGTTCCTTAGTCAAGGCTGATTCTGCAACCGCACTTGAATTTGTGCGGATCGCAGAAATCCCACTGCATTCGTAGAAAAGTTAGTGCGGCCGCAAAACTGACTAAACTCTGTCATCAGGGAGTTGGAATTTTCGGGATATCTCATGTGCGACCACAATGATATAAGTGCAGACCGCACTCTTGTTCTGTGGTCACACTGATAATTGTGTGGACCGCAGTTCTAGTTCTGCGTCCACAAGATCAAATTGTGCGGTCCGCATACCCACCCTACGACCGCACGTCCCCACCCTACAGACATGTTCTACACTGTGTGCTTACTGTCTGTTTGCACTTGAATTACAACTAACTGTTGTTGTTTCTTGTTATAGAAACTTGTTAGATTTTGAGGCCACTGAGATACTTGAAAGGGGATGGGTGAACCTTCCGTAGGTCGAGGCAAAATTACTTTACCCTTCGCCCTCCAAACAATAATCACAAAAGCTACAGCCGGCCGAGGAAGAAATCCAGTGCCCTCTGAATCTAGTTCTTTTCCCCCATATCGGGAGCGTCAGAGGATGACTCATTTCAAAAGCAGCCGGCTATCCAATCACAGCCATTGAGAAGGTATCAACTTAGAGACGAACCTTCCTTTTGACATAGCACCTCTAAGGGTTTTGATAGTGCCATTAAGCTTTAGACCCCTCCTCTACACCTATCCCTAAGGCACCTACATTTGATGATATTTCAGATGATGGCCTAGGGGGAGACACCACAGTTGCCGGCCTTGAAAGGTCGAAGAAGAAAGAGGTCTGGGAGGACCGGTTCATCAGTCTAGCTGCTTTCACTAGCTTTCATGGGTGGTGGCCGGTGAGATTTCTCACTCTTGAGTGACAATTCCAACTTAAAGATCATGAAAAGTATAATTCAGAAGTATTGAGATAGTTCTGAGAGTTGGAAGGGGTGGATGTAGTTCACCTAGAGTGTAATGGACGCCAATGAGTACATGGTCCGAGAGTTCTACGCCAATGTGGCGCACATGAAGAAAGGAACCAAAGTGACAAAAGTGAGGAATTTGAAGGTGCAGTTTGACCAGCACACACTAAACTCCTACTTGGGGTTTGAGGATGTTGAGCCGGCACAATACTTGGAGAAGCTGGAAAAGGGCGATGCAGCTCGCCCATCGCTAGCTGAGATTCTTGTAGCCCCGGGTCCACCACCACCATGGATCACAGCAGGGGTACCTATTCAGAGAAACACTCTCAACTTCAAAGTGAAGGGATGACAGACCTTCGCATGCAGCAGACTAGACCCGTGCCAGAATGAAACCAACCTTCTTATTCCACGGGCAGTTCTAGTCGCCTCTATCATGGTTGGGTACCCGATTAATGTGGGTGCTGTGATGTCGGCCAACATGTCTGTGGTCGCAAGGCGAGCTGATACCTCCTACCCGTATCCCAACACCATCACTAAGAAAATGATGTATGCACGAATGGATCTGCGAGATTTTGACACAAATGTTCGGGATAAGAAGCCCTTCTCTTGGTATTCTCTAATGTATGCACACAACCCGAAGAGAAAGGGTCAGCCGACTACCACCGTAAGCCAGTCTAATGAGCCATCGGTGGTAGCTGCAAAGAGAACCAACATGCCATCCACTTCAGCAGAGCCTTCAAACAGTGCAGTTGTCATTCCCCCACCTCGGTATTGAGGTCGATGCCTATGCCCTATGCTCCACTCTCTGTGCTGCGAGTCTCCCAGACACTAGAGAGCCTCAATAAATGGATGCAGACAGCTACTGCAAATTAGTCTGACATATCTGATCATGTTGCAGCACAGTCATCTATTCCGACAACCCAGATTCCCCCCACAGTTGAAGAAAACTTGAAGAAGATCCTGGAAAAAAAATTAGGACACAATTATGGCCATGGTAGTGCAGCATGGGTCAGTAATTGAGGAGCTGTCCAAGGAAGTGAAGAAGATGCGGAAGTTACATGCCTCAAAGAAGTCAGTGGATAAGCTCCGGTGATAGGTCACCAAGCTTGTAGCAGCCGGAGACATTCCATTTTATATGTTGATAGACCCGCACCACCCAAGCCCTGATCTTACAACACCAGCTGGTCAGTCTGAAGATCCAGACATTGCCGTTGAGACTTCCGAGGCAGTTCGTTAGATGTCCACCAACCCAGCCACTCCTGCACTTGAGGATGATAAGATCCAATTGGATGAGGCTAAGGTCGGTGCCACTACTAGGGCCACAGAGCCATAGGGAGTTTTCTTCACTCTCACCGAAGAATATAATCTGCGGGTCGCATGTTATGAAAGAAACGCCATAAGAGTTTGGTGCAAAGTGCGATTCGCACATGAATTGTGTGGCCGCAAAAGTTGGGCCATGAGAAAATTTCAGAGAAAATACATTCCAAGTCTCCCTGAAGTGCGGACCACACAAGATGGTAAAGGGTTCGATCTAGAGATAGTAATAACCTGACTTGAGCTTTTATCAACCGTTTTGTTCAATACCCATTTGGACTTGAGAAAGCCAAATTGGGAAAAATCACTCTTTGGCCGAGAGGTATTGAGTGTTGATAGCTATAATACACCATGACTAATAAAACAAGCTTTAAAGTTTATATCCCATTAGGCAAACACCTAGGTGAATGTCATAGCCCTAAGCTTTTTATAACATTTGAAAAACAACAATAACAATCTCCTACTTTTATTTTTCAACTTGCAATCGTAGTTTAAATTAGACTTTAAAATCACAAATTTTGCGGAAATGCAAATTTACATATTCAAATTCACACGCTAAGATATATACTACTAACTCCCATCCATAGCTCCATGTGGACGGCTCTTGTTGGGTACTATTATTGCATCGAGCGTTTTCATAACCTTGAATTGAGGTGTGAAATTGGACGGGATCAGGGAGCCATCTGAATACTTGATTGGTAGTTGTTGTTGAAGGCGAACTCCGCAAGTGGCAAGAACTTATCCCATGAACCCCCAAAATCCATAATGCAAATGTGAAGCATATCCTCCAATATCTGAATGGTGCGCTCGGACTGGCCATCCGTACAGGGGTGAAAAGTTGTACTCAACTCAACCCGCATGCCTTAGTCACATTGTACGGCCCTCCATAAGTGCAAGGTGAACTGCGCACCTCGATTAGAAATGATGGACACGGTCACACCGTGAAGACGGACGATCTCGCATATATAGATCTCAGCTAACCCCTCTAAAGAATAGGTAGGAAGGCCTTCATATCCATCTCTATCAGAAATTCTGTGTGAATCAAGAAAAAATTGAACTTTTTGATTCCATTTTTTACTGCAAGAATTTCTTTGAAGGTGGAGTGGTAATGTTGCTCCGCTTCT